>CABFWB010000497.1:80106-121046 GCA_902151455.1 Timema bartmani | reverse complement strand
TGTATGTATGTATGTATGTATGTATGTATGTATGTATGTATGTATGTATGTATGTATGTATGTATGTATGTATGTATGTATGTATGTATGTATGTATGTATGTATGTATGTATGTATGTATGAGCATTATCTAGGAATGTTTTTTATTTTGACCAATGCTCAAATATTTCTTCCAAAAATTAACTGGGATATTGGATAAGAGACTGACCTCTTTGTTAATTCTGATTAGGAGAGCTTAATCTGGTGAGTAGGTGAGTTTAGTCTGCATATCTGCCGATGTGGTTCTGATTTAATGCTATTGCTTTAACACTAAATCCATTATTCTGATCCATTTCCTTTGAATAAAACATTCTGCAGCGACTTTGAAGCAGCATATTCCAACCGGGGTGCCACGAATGGTCAGTAGGTGTGCCCCGCAAAAGTTTCGGATAAGATTTTTTTTTAAAAGCTAGAAAAAATTTAGTTGTAAAAATAAATTATTTCTAAATTCGTGATCAAAAATTTGTTTAGTAGCACAATTATTAAAGTCTTAGATCTTAAACTTTTACTAAACATAATCTTAATACGTGTTTTTTAATGATAAAATCACTCTTTAAAATACATATGGTGTGCCTTGACAATATTTAGTGCCTTATTTAGTGTGTCGTAAGTTTAAAAAGGTGGAAAATCGTTGCTCAAGAGTGTTCTAATAGAGACAAGATATATAATTAATTATCAGTATCATTACAACTGGACACGTTTGACTTTCGGTCATCCATCGGTAATCCCTCAACACATCTTTCTGTTGTGGTTAGTGCTCTCTGTGTTTGTCTAGTGATCATTAGAGCAATTAGTACGGGAAGCTTGGCAATATGCTTCTATATGTACATATGTGTATGTACACACACACTCATGAGCGCGCTCGACCACATGTGGCGACACACCCGATGGCGGTCTTAGAGAGAGAGAGAGAGAGAGAGAGAGAGAGTGTACGTTCAAAGCCACAAATCTCTAGACAGCCCCTGTCACCTTGCAACGTCAACGTTTTGTTAAATTGTCGGCCGCCAAAGCTTTAGACCCATACAACTCTGTTGATTGAAATAACCAAAGTGAAGTGTTTAGCTCTAATCGTTGAGGATGACATTTATGTGTCTAAACATGTTAAGTTTGTGTTTTCTCGTCTGAAAAATAAAAAAGTGTGCTGTAGGTAAAAGGTCACGAGATTGGGATTTCAAAACGTGTGTCATTTGGATTTAAATTAATGTTGTACTGTAGTTTTATTTTTATAAAATGCTTGTAGATATAGGACGCATAGATTTATGAACAACAGTTTTGTTAACCAGTAGTTAGACGTATGGGTAGTGTGCCAGATTTTTAACCAAAACGCTGGAGTTGAAGTACCACCTTCCGCTTTGCAATTTTTTTTTTAACACGGGGAATTGCTATGTCAGGGGTGAATCCAGGATTTTCATGAGGCTAGGATTTTTGTGAAGGGGTGGGCGTGGCTAGGGGGAGGTGCGCTCTCAAGGAACAGGGTCGGGGGAGATTCCCCCTCAAAAAATTCTGATGAAAAAATTCTTCAAAATTTGAAAGTAGTTTAGAAATTAATTTGAAAATCTGAAAATTTGAAAAAAGAAACCACACGCAAGTTCATCGTTTATTTAGGTTTTTTTATTAAATCAATTATGTTTTAATAATATAAATCCATTATTGACAGTGTCCAACACGCGAAGCAACTGGCTAGTGAGGTATTGCATGACAGTACAACTAGTAGTGACTATAACATATATGTAATTGCCCCCGCACCCCTCGTCTTGATCCGCCCCAGGGCTGTGTACCCATCCATCCACTATCTCAAATGTTCAAATACCAAAATTTAAAACTTTCAAACCTAGACAAACCAACTCAGGTTGTAATATGCTGAATTATGTTGTCATTTTTCAAGCGAGTATCTTGTAATAGGTTAGCTTTATTGAATAAGGGCCTATAGTTTTATTAAAAGATAATCTTCTATCAAATTTATAAAATTAAATGTTAATATTTTTATCATCACGTTTTACTACCTGTCTATGTTATACGTCTATGGGATAATAATTACTATAATGGGGTAGGGATGAGAATGAAGTATTTTAGAGGTAGTCTACCTGCATTTGCGTGTAAGTAGAGTGGAACAACATTTAGGAAAAACTACCCTTAGTAGACCAGACTGGGCTTTGAACCTCGATCTCCCCCTAATCAGCAGGCCAGTCTAACATGGGAATGACGCCTAAGACCATTCGGCCACTGAAGCCGGTAAATATAAATGTTAACACCAATAAACTCACTTGAGTAAAAAAATACTAGTCAACATTTGTGAGTACGCAGGCTAAGGCACCAGCCTCATCTGGTCTGGTTTTTCAGTGGTGTGAGGTTGCGGATTCGAGTCCTAGCCGGTTGTACTGAGGATGTTTATTCCTTTAAGTAATATAATATTTAACTCTTTTTTTTGTGCTCTAAAACTCCACCATATTCATCCCTGCCTCGTTACGGACGGTCCGGAAAAAAGAAAAAACTCTGAAACTTGCAAAAAAATCTCACAATACATAGTAGAGGAACATAGGCCAATGTAAAATATTAGTTTTATTTACAATTCATGTGATCCTATTAATGGCACTGACATGTTTGTCTTTAATAATTCTTGAGTAATAATTCAATAGAAAACTCTGAAATAATTGGTTTTTTATTTATAGCTTTATGAAATAATGGAAAAAAATGCTAATACCACTAATACCACAATAATTCTTATGTAAGTTCAAAATGTATAAATAAAACTATTTTAAATCATTGTTTAATTAACAAATATAGACCATTCCCATAGTGAGCAATAAATATCAACTTGTCAAGTAGGCCTAATCTATGACTATATTAAAATTAAATCTAACCATTATAATACATGCCATCCTTAGCTTGGAAAATTTATATATCATGATATATATATAACCTTGTTAATCCGAAATAATTAGGACCGAATCTTGTCCAGATTAGCGAAAATTCGGATTAAGTGAGAGAATACAGGGGATGCAGTATTTTCACTAATTTTAGATTAGAGTTGGATGAGTTTAATCAAATTTTAATTATAACAGATAATTTGTACTGTAAGTATTTTTAGTTACAGGTAAACACAGTGTGTTGACCACAACATGTAAATACCAGGCATTTATTATCAGATACCTCTCACTGTATTTAACAATTTTCTTTTAATTTCGAGCTTGTTAACCAATCAAATATATTTCATTTGCATTTCCCCGCCGTTTTCTGAAAAGTGTGTTTGTATTATTAGGAATTTTGGACTACCAGGGCTGGGTCTAGCGGGGTTTTATTTTATCTTGATTTATAAATTTTCCGAACTAAGGATGTCATGGATTATGATGGTTATTATTAATTATGCTACTGTAATGGATTACTTGAGAGATTCATAACAATTGTCCACTTGCGTATAGCCCGAACGGGTAGAAAGACGCGGTGCTAATAATAATAATAATAATAATAATAATAATAATAATAATAATAATAATAATTTCAATTTCAATTTCAATTTCCTTTATTATAGTGCCGACCAACAGTCGTAAGACCTATAACAGGCCAGCACTGAAAAGCACACAAGTACATACCCTACAATACATACATTTACATAAGAAAACATGATAGACAAAAAATGGCCAAATAATGCCATATACCGATAAACAACCACGAGACAAAAAAGTAGTTAATAATGATAAGAATAAAAAGTAACATTAAAAATAAATAACCAAATAGTGGTTAAAAGCAGTAACATTATGCAAAAAATAGATCAGAATATTGTAAACTTAAACAATGTAAACTTAAATAGTATTAAATAATATAGGCAGAACCTCTACAAGATAAATTATTGATATGGGATATCCTTAAATAACTCTCTGAGTTTAGCTTTCCTTTTATGATAAAAGTCGAATTCGACAAATCTAGAATTGGCACTATGGATACAACGACCTATAGGGCTTACCTTGTAAGAGCTATTAAGAAAAAATAATTTTTGATTACGAGAAGCCCGAGAAGGGATAAGAACGCCTACATGATCAAGGGCAAATTTGCAAGAAATTATGTTATTGAAAATATTAAAAACAAAAAGGGCATCACAATAAAGTCTACGCGAGAAGAGAGTTTGGAGCCCTAATAGGTTTCGAATTCTATCATAATCATAATAAATCCGGTTACTAAAGTATTTATCATAGCATGCAGCAACAAATTTTCTTTGAACGTTTTCTAACCTAAGAGAGTCAGTTAAGGTAATGGAATTCCAAGCAACAGTAGCATATTCTAACTTAGATCTAACCAGGGCATAATACAGACATAAAAAACAGTCAACTTTCTTAAATGATGAAGTAATAAATTTAATAAGCCCAAGTAGTTTCAATGACTGGGAAATGACATGGTCAACATGATAGTGGAAATAAAGTTTGTTATCCAGGAGGACACCAAGATCATTAATACAAAGGGTGCGAACTATGTTATCACTGCCCAATTTATAAGTAAAAAAGAAAGGATTAGTTTTCCTAGTGAAAGATATAGATTTGGTCTTAGATTTATTGATAGACATTCCATTTTCCAAAGACCATTGTAGAATACCATTTACATCATTTTGTAAATCTATACAATCTGCAATTGAATTGATAGTTTTAAATAATTTTACATCATCAGCAAAGAGTAAATAACTAGAAGAGTTCAAATATTTACCAATGTCATCAATAAACACATTAAAGAGAAGAGGACCTAAATTAGACCCCTGTGGTATGCCACAGGGTGCTAAAAATGTATTTGAGCTGTGTGAATCAATTTTAATAATGAATGATCTTTCATGCAAATAACTGCTGAACCAATTTACATATGAGTGAGAAAGTCCAAAATTACCAAGTTTAGCGAGAATAATATTATGCTGACATAAGTCAAATGCCTTACTTTGGTCAAAATAAATAGCATCAACCTGACCTTGGGCAGAGACTTAATAATAATAATAATAATAATAATAAGAATAAGAATAATAATAATTGTCCACTATGGGAATGGGCTAGATTCGTTGGTTGAATAATGATTTAAAATAGTTGTATTCACACAATTAAGCTCCATGTTAGTTAGGTGAACTTATAAATGACTATAATTCACCACTTTTAATCAAATAAAAAGTCGTTATTTTTAATATTTTAGGAAGAGGCTTCAAACGTAAACAAACATGTAGCCCAACTTTAGAGTGGTATTCAACCAGGGGTGCGTGAAGACATCTTAGAAGGGTACTTAAAGTTTAAATATATATTATTTAATGATAAACATTGAATAATAAAGGGGAGATTTAGGGTTAGCCGCAAGAGACCCGGACCTAGGAACATGCGATCTGGGAGCGTCTTTTTCTCTCTCTCTTCATTTATCTCCTAGATGTAGATTATAGAATCTGTATTGATTGAATTATTCACCAACAGCTTTGGAGGTATAAAGTTGAAGATAATTTTTTTACTGAGGGTACAAAGTTGAAGAAAAACTATATCTGGGGGTACAAAGATGCTGATAAATATCTGGGGGTACAAAGATGAAAAAAAAAATTTTAGTGGTACAGAGTTTAATAAAAACCATATCTGGTGGTACAAAGATGAAGATATTTTTTTTCAGGGAATATGAAGTTCAAGAGAAATTATATCTGGGGGTACAAAGATGAAGATAAATTTTTTCTAGGGGTACAACGTTCAAGAGAAATAACTGGTGGTACAAAGTTGAAGATCAATTATATCTGGGGGTAGAAAGTTGAAGATGAATTATATCTTGGGGTACAAAGTTGAAGATGCGTTATATCTTGGGGTGTAAAGTTTAAGATGTATTATATATGTGGGTACAGAGTTGATGATGCATTATATCTGGGGTACAAAGCTGAAGATGAATTATATCTGGGGGTACAAAGTTGAAGATGAATTATATCTTGGGGTACAAAGTTGAAGATGCGTTATATCTTGGGATGTAAAGTTTAAGATGCATTATACCTGAGGGTACAAAGTTGATGATGCATTATATCTTGGGGTACAAAGTTGAAGATGCGTTATATCTTGGGGTATAAAGTTGAAAATGAATTATATCTGGGGACACAAAGTTGAAGATGAACTATATCTGGGGGTACAAAGCTGAAGATGAACTATATCTGGGGGTACAAAGTTGAAGATGAACTATATCTGGTGGCACAAAGATGACTATGAACTATATCTGGGGGTACAAAGTTGAAGATGAACTATATCTGGGGGTATAAAGTTGTAGATGAACTATATCTGGGGGTATAAAGTTGTAGATGAACTATATCTGGGGATATAAAGTTGAAGATGAACTATATATGGGGGTACAAAGTTGAAGATATACTATATCTGGGGTATAGCGTTGTAGATGAAGTATATATGGGGTACAAAGTTGAAGATGAACTTTATCTGGGGGTATATCGTTGAAGATGAATTATATCTGGGGGTACAAAGTTGAAGATGAATTATATCTGGGGGTATAAAGTTGAATATGAACTATATCTGGGGGTATAAAGTTGTAGATGAACTATATCTGGAGGTATAAAGTTGAAGATGAACTAGATCTTGGGGTATAAAGTTGAATATTAATTATATCTGGTGGTACAAAGTTGAAGATGAACTGTATATGGGGGTACAAAGTTGAAGATGAACTATATATGGGGGTACAAAGTTGTATATGAACTATATCTGGGGGTACAAAGTCGTAGATGTATTATATCTTGGGGTACGCGAACAAAAATGGTCGAATATCACTGTTCTAGAGGGTGTTAATACTTTGCCTGAAGCATAACCACTCAGTGATCATGAACCCAAGCAAGACCTTCCCACAGAGTGTGTCCTTCCTTTGGAAGATCCCTTGTGGTGGTTGTTTCACATAACGCATGAGAAATGAATGTGGTTCAGGTGTTAAGGGGATGATGGTTAAGTTGTCTCTCGTAATAGGGTTGCTAATGAGGGAGAGGGGGAGGAGAACTCTCCTGTGACTAATGAATTCCACCAGGGTCGGAACTTCCCTACCGACACATCGCATCCTGTGCTGTAACCTCGCTCCTGTTAATGGAGCACACACGAGGGCTTGAGGGCTCCCCCTTCAAGAGATGTATGGATCTGTGGTGGATGGGGAAGTCTGGTCATAGACGTCAAATCGGATATCGGACGTAGGCCTACATTTTATTTATGTTGCATAAATGTTAATTTGCTTTAATGATTATCCCCCCCCCCTCCCCCCCCTTACCCTCTCTATCTCCTATCCACGTTTTTACATATGTTATCCGTCCAGGGTATCCGCATATTTATACTAATGGGGTATGAATGAGGAAGGTATAATTTAGAGGAAATATATCCATATTTGCATAGAGAAATAAAGGGATTGGTGAACCGTTCAGTAAAATTAACTTCAGTTCACAATATCGGGATTCAAACACCAACCTTTCCGTCACGGCATGGGCAACTAGTCTTAGACTATAGTCGGGTCACGATATAAAGACCCTTATCAGATGGTTCAATAAGATACTTTCTTTACCTTCATGTACTATGCCAATATTTCTATCAACATTGATCTCATAACTGTAGTATGGATATAGAGAATGACCTTTCGTCAATGTAGACAAATCTATATTTACTATCAATAGCAGGAGAGAAAGAAATGGCTATGATTGGATCACTATCAAACAAAGAATACCTTCCTAATTTTGATTACATTCATCCTTAGGACTAGATAAAGGGGTGTGATTTCATCGCCTCTAGAATTAAATAAGTCTCCTTATATATATTCCACTCATTCCTCGGATAGCTAAAGGGGTTTGATTACATATATATAAAAAAGTATTATTCTCCTTAACACGATTGCACACATCTCTCGGAGTAGAGGAAGGAATGTGATTGAATTGCTATCAGAATTGTATTATCCTCCTAATTGTGATTGCATAAATCCCTCAGAGTAGATAAAGGTATGTGATTGAATTGCTATCAGAATTATATTATCACCCTAGTTGCGATTGCACAAATCCCTCAGAGAAGATAAAGGTATGTGATTGAATTGCTATCAGAATTATATTATCACCCTAGTTGCGATTGCATAAATCCCTCAGAGTAGACAAAGGGATGTGATTGAATTGCTATCAGAATGATATTATCCTTCCAATTTCAATTGCACAAATTCCTCAAAGTAGATAAAGGGATGTGATTGAATTGCTATCAGAATTGTATTATCATCCTAGTTGCGATTGCACAAATCCCTCAGAGAAGATAAAGGGATGTGATTGAATTGCTATCAGAATTATATTATCATCCTAGTTGCGATTGCACAAATCCCTCAGAGTTGATAAAGGGATGTGATTGAATTGTTACAGAATTATATTATCCTTCCAATTTCAATTGCACAAATTCCTCAAAGTAGATAAAGGGATGTGATTGAATTGCTATCAGAATTGTATTATCCTCCTATTTGCGGTTATACTCAACCCCCATCTTCTCGGAGCTTGGCCACATCTCTGAGCGCGTTGTAGCGTTCTTTACAAGTAGAAGACATGGGGAAGGGGTAGAAGATGGTGTACCCTTCACTTCCTGTGTTTAGAGGTCATGATATGGTCCACCGCCAACACTAACATTCCTCCTCCTTCCTGGATTCCGACACCGTCAACTGCTGCTGATGAGGATTGTTGGGGGATGACGGGACATCTGGGACCAGGCGCTGACTAGAACGATTTGAGGAGGAACAGCCGATCCGCTGGTTGAGGAACAGTTTTTCTGACGAAGGTGGATCATTCTTCTCTTATTAATTTACACGGCATGATACATGCGCTCTGAAGATCACATCTTTGACAATATTTGTCAATGTCAACAGATGAAGGGTAAATAAAGTAAACTTTTGACATTGTTAACTACCATTCAATCATGTTTGTATTCTATAAAATTTGTTCAAATCACGGATATTATAGTTCAAAAAAATTGTTTTTTGTTTTACGTTACACTCTTGATGCAGTCCAATTTTCATTTAAAGGGTATTTTCTGACAGCTAGAAAAAATACTGGAGCTACTTTCACCTATTCATACGTCAAGTCATATTTTCTGCAGCTGTTGCTATGTATAGATATTATAAATACCTATAAAATTCCATTAATATTATTTATGGTAAAATGTTTACTATTTTGTCCTAAGAAAATATGTTTGTATTTTCTAAAAGGACCATCCTCTGATAGTTAATTTGATTACATTGCTTATACTCTTTAAAATATCCTTCAAAGCTTACAAAGCGTAACGTTTAATGTTTTGGCTTTACGTTTCACTTCTAATAGGCCTACAGGATATCTAGTATATTGATATTAAGAGACGTCAACACAAAGATTATTATTTCTATAAAGGAGAAGGGTGAATAAGGGTGAAATAATACATATTTGCACCCAAATTCACTTCTAAGGGGGTTGAAAAAATTAAGTTTTAATTATAATGGTTTAAGATATTGGTTAGTAAAAGATAAATCTATGGGAAAAGAACGAGGAAGATTTTTAGAGAAGAAGACAAAACTACACTGCTCAGTCACATGTGGGCTCGAATTATCAAGGGCTGTTCTGAGGTTTGGTTTTTAATAAATGGTTGCCCACTTCAACACCTGAAAATGTGATACACTTAATATAAATTTGACCTTTTTATTACCTACTCCCTTAGTGTAAACATATAGAAGGCTCGGACGGGTAGCTTTAAATCAAAAAATAAATATTAGTATATGACACAAAGCTTACTTTTTCATAATAGTCTATTCAAGTTTGGAAAAAATAAATAAAAATGTTGTTATTAGTAGTCTAAATAAATCTTAAATAGGTTTTCCTAATGAAGCAAGCATAAAATTTTGCCACTCATATTGAAAACTTTCATACATTTATTATAGCTTGATTATATAAATTTTAAACAAACTTTTTAAGTAATTTTCAAAATATTTCAAATTTTCAAAATTCATTTGAATTAATTGTTTATGTAAAAAAACAAAACTACCATCTTATTTTTCATACTAAGCAAATCCCACATATTAATTTTAAAACATTGTTTGGAATATTTCGAAAGAATTTCAAATTATCAAAAACCATTCATAAATAGCTACCCATAGAACATTAATTAAATCACCTTCATGTTATTAATTTTGAACATAATCAATAAACTATTTTTTTTTTAAAGAGCTCTCATCAATGATTAGTCTTGACTTTTTTAACACCACGTTCGGTCTATACGCTTATGTACATACTAATTACGCTATTGGTTTTAGGTATTAGGAAGGTTATGCTTAGAGGAAGTGTACCCGAGTTTGCGTGGAGAGGTATTGGAAGACAATTTTGGGAAAACCACACTCAGTTTCGAACCACAATCTCCCCGTCATTGGTGGTCTAGTCTACTTCCAGAGTGGCGCTTTAGACTATGCAGACACCAATGCGTGTTAGTCCTAGCTACTCTTAATTTTAGATCTTAGTATTAAAATCCCAATTTTGCATTGAGTTATGCCCATATAACACCCAAATATCAAGTAGACACAAAATCCATCAAACCATTTAGGCTCTAACCCTGGTTAGATGATGGATACATGAGGACAGACACAATTTAATAAAATCAGAGGCACATCAATCTGACAAATTTTTACGATTACAATACGTTCTTTATGTGAGAAAGTAAAAACTAGAAAATGGGATTAGGAAGATTTAATTTAGAGGAAGTGTACCAGTATTTGCGTGGAGGGAGAGTGGAAAACTATTTAGGAAAAAAAACCTTTAGTTAACCCGATTATTGAACCCCCAACTCCCCAGCTTCCCATCTTCGGCAGTCTAATATATTTAGAGAGTAGAGACTTAGACCATGCGGCCACCGAAGCTGGTTTTATAGCGTTAGTTGAATGGATGTTTATTCACCAGTTTATAAATTTACTTTTGTCGCTAGGGAGGAGTGCCTTTTGGTAAATATGATATCCAAGGTTACTCTATCTATAATAGCTCGCGTTAAATATCCTTGAGCCGAATACCTCTAGAAAGATAGCAATAAGAAATAAAAAAAATTAAACTTTTGTCACAAATTAAGAAAGTCTGGTCGTAAGATTTTTTTAAATACTTATTTTTTTACATGTTTTTTTAAGCAAGCTTTGCCTTCCCGTAGGGTTCCAAGCCTTTGATTGGGTCTGTCACTCGTCGGGCACTCAATAATGTTCCGGGCATCTTCCGGTCGTATAAAACATTTTAAAACTTTGAACACGCCTCGCTACGCCTCGTTAAAAATCCGTTCGAATACTCTACCACGCACAAGTCTTCTTGAAAACTCTTCTCGTATACGTTGAGAGGGAATTAACAGTGAATAGGTCAACATTATGTAGGAGGTTATTAGGATTTTGGTGGGAAGGAAAGTTTTAACAATTAAAAACTTTATTTTTTCTGTCAACATTGAAAAAAAAATTATTGATAATATTATTTTATAGGTATTTATATTCGAGTTAATCCTAGACTTCTGTGATTAATTCGTTTCAAAGGTTTCCACGCAAGTTTAAAAATCATGTAAGTTGAATAATTGTTCTTACCTCCAATGTATTTTTGACATATAATATCTTTGTTTTGAAAGATAATTAAAGATTAACTGATTCTGTGCTACGAAAAGAAAACTTTGATAAAACTAACTACCCTAAAAGTATCAATTAATAAATTACGATGTCTTTGTGTTTTTATAAAGTGTGTCAAGATAGTAGGAAAACCATCTATAATGTTTAAACTATTACTTTGTAGATGGCGTTGATTGTCGTAAAAGTCTTTGTAGGCCTAGTGTAGCCGAGTATCTAAAAATGCGCTTAATTTGTATACAAGCAAGTATAAGAATTTAAGTATCTATGATAATTGACAGTTTCAGATCACCTGATTTGATGCTATATGAAAACGATTTAAGTAACTTTTATAACTGTCAAAAAAGTTACTTCTTATTTATAAAGGTTATATTCCTTCAGTATAGTTGGGTTGTGGTTTTTCCGTATTTTGCGTCATAATACTCGATCGGGTTGTATCCATATATTTAAATATAAATGGTACAGTGCACTGCAAAGATTTTATCGCTCATTTATCAAATTATGGAGACATTTACTTAAAACTCATAAGATACATAAAACAAAACATAACAAAACATATTGTTGCTGAAACATAAAGAAAAAAAACCAGCATCATATTTCACCAAAGAGGATACATGAAATAATATAAACCTTTACAAAAATATCAGAAAATGGTAACCTCTTTGTTCATCAACGAACATAAAATCGACTCATTTTCCGGACTTCGCTTAGAAAATATATTTGATTATACCTCAAACTATTGGTTTAAAAAAATCAAATTAAAGATTTTTATCTTTAATAGTACTCCCTTTTTACATTGGTAAGTTATTTCATATCTCAAATAGTTACGGATAAATTATCAAAATTGGAAAATCTACCTCATATAAAGTACCCCCAAATTCATTTTAATGAGAAAATTAGAGTTGTTATCTTGTTTATAATGATAAATAGTGTCTAGATATAAAATATAATCAAAATCGTTAAAGCAAATTTTTAGAATTTTTTTTTTCTCTTTTTGCNCGTTTTACTAATCGATAAAATACTTTCAGCTCTAGTCGGAGGTACATACAGACAGGGAGACAGAAAAACGGCATTGTGAAAACTACTTTTTTTTTTTTGTTTCAGGGGGTCATGAAACTTTGACATTAATTTATCAAACTTAAGACTTCGATTTTTTTGAGGATCACAATACTTTATCTCCAAGGTGTCAAGATAAAGAAAAAAATCCTCACTACACCCAACCGGAATTCAAACCCTGATTCTTCCATCACTGGAAAACAAAACAAGATGAGTGTGACCTCTTTTTTCACAGGCCTATCGGTGCGAATATTTGTTATCATATTTATAATTAATAGTGTTTTAGAGCCATGTGGGACTGCCCGTTTGAACTATCAACAACCAGTAACGGTACAAGCATCAACCTAACCTGGAGAGAGGATGTAAAATCCATTAATTGGAAAATCACTTCAGTTCAACTAGCTGGGTACCGACACTAATCCTCGTCCGACACCTTAGCTCAGTTAGTAGTGTGTCTGTCTACTGAACTAATGGTTCCGGGTTCGATTCCCAGCAAACCCGAAAATGTTATCATTGGTAAAATGTGCTTTTACTCTTTCACAGTTGTGAATTGACTCCCGGGGGCTGGATGTGTCTGTTATAGATTTAAGTTGCTTAATAAGTCGTGTACTGATATAATCAGTCGGTTCAGAAAGTGCACGTTAATACCTCAAATAAATTAAATAAGAAAAAAAAAATTAATCCTCCACCTTCCAGATAAGAAATGAGCACTTCAATCGAGTGGACTGGCGTCGAGTTAACCCTGACTATAATAGGCTTTAGTGAGAATGGCTATCAGTCATTTAAACTATTTACTTTTAAAATTCAGTATGAGGAGAGCGAATAAACAAATTAATGAGAATAGCACCAGCACTCGATCGTTATTGAAAGTTGGTTCCTCAAGTTAAAGTGAATTACGTTATTTCCAGAACTAACACTGCTTAATACACTATAATTTATCACCAGTGGTGAGAAACAAACATATTTTTTTAAGTCGGTAGTGCGTCTTCTTACTGATATTTCATTCTCGGGTTTGATTCCAATCAGGGGAAAAAATATGCGATTGTGAGATTGATGTTTGTTCCCATTCCTTAGAGGATAAATGAACATCCTTGGGATTGGTTGTTGTCTGTATCTAAACTATTGGCACTAAAATGTTCTAGAAAACAAACCAGTGGCGAAATGAGAAACATTTTATGGTAAGTCCCATTTGCTAAGTGGCTAGACTTGTCAACCATGAGTCGTGGAAACCCTGGTTCAATTACTTGCACAGCTGATGCTCTTTATTTATACAACAGTTCGTTATGTTACCCAATTTGTGAATATTTAGGAGCTAGAGCTGGGCTTAAGGCGTTTTTTTTATAGGTTAAGTTAGTTTGTCAGTCATGGACTGATATAATTAATATCTTTAGAAAATGCACACTTAATATCCAAATCAATGAAACAAAACCGGTAATTGGTCAAATGGGATATGAGTGGGAGAAAATATCCCCCAAGCATTGTGTGAACAAACATTCTTTGTGTAGCCTGGCAACAAAGTGTCACTGTTAGTCACCGTATTATTATTAGAGTTTAATGAGGCACCTGCACAAAGAAACTATTAACGTCAATACAGTCACTGTAGGCAACAGATGGTACTCAAAGATTGAAAGGAGCTCTGGAGGGCTGCCAATAGGGCGATCAAAGCTTACTCCCTGGATGACATAAAACAATATATTAGACCAAGGTGAAGTATTTTAGCTTAGGTTTTGGTAATAGCATGTGCCCGGTCACGCTAATTATATGTCAGCCACTTAAAATATATAAACAAAGGCTCGAATTAGAAGAATCGAACCTAAAAGTGTAATCTTCATCCCCAGCCCTCTTCCCACTTTCCTGATCAGTGGGTTGGGATCGAACCCAGACTTCTCGACTCAAAGTTTGTAATACTCTCATTGAGGTGAGCTCTGTTAGAAACAAAAACTTATAAACTTATTAAATTAAGAATAATCCAAATATACTATACCGTGTTAAGGAAGATAATAAATAGCATAAATAGATAGAAAATTTCCTCAAAATATAAACTACTATTTTTTATGTATGACAACATTTATTTTGAGTAATTTACATTTAATTTTTAAAATTGATGGATATACATCTTTGTATTTTCTCTGCTATCTAACAAAACCACCTTGATTTTACTTATCATTCGGGTTGTATTAATTTAACTTAACTAACGGGTATTAATGAGAAAGGTGAAATTATATACGAAATACATTTTAATTTTCATGGGAAGAGAGAGCGAGAGAAACAATTTGTCAAAAACTAACTTTACTACACCTGACAGGAGCTTGAACCCTGAACTCTTAATCACCAGCAAATCATACCATATGAGCTCAGTTCTTTGTTCCCGTCCCCAACGATGTGGGTCAAATTATATAATCATGAAAAATTATATATTGACTCGCTGCTATGTGACGAGTAGCCGTTTAAAGTAAGTGCATTACAAATTCTTTGTGTCACGTTTTAAAACTAGGAAGTAAAATTACTCTAAATGAAGCGTTCATACTGTTCTGATAACATATGTACTGACTAATGCACTACCGTTGATTGGCTGGGACTAGAAAAGCTGTTGCTAGGAAATATTGCTATAAAATACACACTCTCTACCTAGCTCGTATATTTCATCACTCTTTTTGACAAAAAGCACTAGTGTGAAAAAAGATGCTATGTTTTTGTGATATTAATTGGGTGCTTCCTCGCGTTCTGCTCAGTCAGTCGCAGTTTCTGCATGCACGTGTCTCCCAGTCCTATCTGGACTACTAGGCTAGAAATATTTTGTGCACGACACGAAAAAAAAACACTCGCACGAAGTTTTCTTAGTTAGTGTTGTCCCTTTGAAATGATATTGAGGAATGCTAATTTTGGCATTCTACATAAATACTTTCGGGCGAGTCGATATTTTTATCACTCTCTTTCGTACAACCCAAAAATTCCAAGTAATGACGGAGTAAATCTTACGGTCTTCGCTCATGAGTACGAGGAAAAAGAGGTATCATTCTCAGCTTATTTGGTTTGCAAGTAAAAGGAAAGTCGGAGTCTAGAAGTTTTAACGAGGGTTCTGAAGTGGCTTTCTTAAATGATCTCCCCCTTTCCTTCCACGCAAATTCAGGTACATTTCCTCTAAATTTTACTTTACTCCTCCTTACACCCCTATTGTAAATATGTGGATAGCCCGGTTGAGCAGTAAGATGTGGACTACAAATAGGCTACGTCTTACAACTTTTAAACTTTTAATTTTATTTAGTCTACATAATCAGTATTTCCCAATTAATTCTCAGTTAAAGATTTATCTTCAATTGTCTTATCGGTGTCTCTATAGATTTTTTAATCTGTAACGTCCATGGATCATAAAATGAATAGAAATTTATTGATAATTTCATTTTCTTTTAGAGTACAAGGTGCCCCGTAGCTAATCATTAGTTAAAAGAAAATCTTAAGTATAGTCCCGCATTGAATAGAGGCATAAACATCAAAGAGAGACTCTGTTGCAATAAAAGTAAGTTCTCATTTATTTATTTTAAATAGCAATTACCAAAACTATTTTCAAAATTATTTATTCCAATATTTCACTCACAAAATGCTTCAGAATGTTTTCCTTCTTAATTGAATTTTATATTCTTATTGGTTAAAACATTCTCACATGTTTACGAAACTTTAGAATCTTGTGAAGTAATATGATTTCTTAAGATTAAATACATTAGAAACAGTAAGAATGCATAAGAAACTAGATCCACGTTCAAGATATTGACTGGTAAAACTAATGGATGGAGACCGGTGGGAAAACATAGATGCAAATGGGAGGACAAAATTAGAATGGACCTAAAAGAGATAGGGTGTAATTAGGTGCACTGGTCAGAACTAGTTAAAGATAGGGATAGGTGGCGTACTTTTGTAAGTGCGGCAATGAACTTTCTAGTTCTTAATGTCATAGACAAGGGGGCCCCAGCTTGAATAATAAACGGGCCGGATCATACATGTCCTCTCCTTTGGTGGGTCGGATACCTTCACCTCCTCCCAATTATTTCTGACACTTAAATCAGAACTTTGTGTGCTGATATAATCAGTCGGTTCAGAAAGTGCACTTTAAATACCTCAAATAAATAATAAATGAGAAAATGAGAGCTGTAAAATATAAAATATACAGAACATATGTTGTTCCAACAAAGTATACATACATAGGGTCTACCTAATCATGCCGTTCCCTCACGGGGTAGGCAAAAAAAACTGTGCATGTATTTAATAAAATAACAACTATGTACAGTAATTAATCCATCGCCACTAACTTTCTCTACACCTCCATATCCTTGTATACTCCCTTCGCTTCAACATCACCCGCTTTGGTGCCTGCGTGGTCTAAGCCAGGGGTCCCCAAACTACAATCCGCAGGCCAAATCCAGCCCGAAGAATATATTCATCCGGCCCACGGATGTTTTGAAAAACATTTTTTTTTTAATCAATGACAAATACCAAAATGATGTTTATACTGAAAGCAATATATAAAATCCACGCTAGCAGCGTTCCATAAAGTGTCTTTTGAGCAGGGTTTTCTTCAAATCATCGTGCCATTTGATTAAAATATTTACTGGGCACATTTTGTCCATCATTTCACTCCTTGCGTTGGTCTTGGAGTGATAAGGGAGGGGAAATAGGGTTGATATCTATGGCTTAGATCCGAATCCAGGTATAGCTAGCTGTGGCCTTGACATAGCATGGGAGAAATTAGAAGATATTTTAACGTAGTTGTGTGTAAGTTTGAGATCTGTTAAATGGGCCATTTACCATAATCCTACAGCCTGCCTCTAAGTCCCACATTTTCCAAATGAATATTTAAAATTTTACAAATTTATATATAAATATTTAATTCTAATGTTTGGCTTCTTTATCATCACAATCAATAAATTTTTATTTTATTTGAAACCCGTTATAATTGCTGCACTATGGAATTTTTCCCAGGTTTCATGAAAGGTAAGATGGATTACAATTCTTTAAACCACGATACTACAAGTATGTATTTATATTTTAATTTGATTTTATTTTCAATTTTTTAAGGTATTTAACGTGGGCTTTTTGAACAGACTGATTATATCAGCCCACAACTATCTTAAATCTAGAACAGACCCATAATCCAGTTCCCGGTCGTTAATTCAACACTATGAAAGGGTAAGCCCACAGTTCACCAATTATCAATTTTTCAGCCATGCCGAGAATCGAACCCAGAACAATTATTTCACTAGACAGACACGCTACCGACTGAGCTAAGATGTCGAACAATTTAAATTAAAAATAACTATTAATATAATGTCCATGACGAACTCTGTCCTGATTAGCACATTTGAGTGCTATATCTTGTTCCATTGACACAGGAGGGAACAATACACGTGAGTAAAACTGACGTCAATGTGTTATAGTAGGTGAGCCGTCACGATATGTGTTGTATGAAGTCATTATGTTGTGAGTTCTTAAAACATACTCCCCTCCCTTTGTGCGCCGTAGAGAAGGTTTTGATTGGAGAAGAAGGTGTCAGCTGTTATTGCCGAGAGAGGTCAAGTCGTGCCTGAATCCTAAACTTGGATACACCTCTTTCAACAACTGCTGATCATGTATGTGTTAAGCTCAAAAACAGAAAACACCCAATGAGTGAAAAATACGACCAGAATTCGTTGTAATATTAGAGAAATATCAATAACAAGAAATGCCATGTCCTTGTTGCTTTAAAGAGCCATAACGAGTTTTGTTATTTTTTAAAAAAATGCCATAAAGCGACATTCGTGAAATAAAATTACCACAACGCGTTATGGCATTATGAAAATAGAAACGCTTCGTGTCCGCTTCCATTTACGGCTACGACGTGATGTCAGACAATTTTAGTAGCCTAATCTAACTTAACCTATCCTAATCTAACATATACTAAACTAATCTCTAAGTATCATTCTAACAAATCCTGCAAAGTTAAATTATCTTTGTCATTGTTCTTAACCGGGTCAACGTTATATGTATTTTTGATCAATAAAATAGTAAGCTTATAAAGAGCTTATTTACTGTCTCCTTTTCTAAAAGTTGGCCAAAACTTGTCTGACATCAGGTAGTGGCTGTAAAAAGAAACGATCACGACTTGTGATATTTTCCTAACGATGGAACGCGCTGTGGTCATTTTCCTTAACAGCCACAACACGAATTTCGCTTTATGGCATTTTTGCGAATGCCAAAACGCATTGTTGTCTTTAAAAATAACAATGGCACGTCATTTCTTGTTGTGGCTCTCTAATACCATAACATGTTCTGAGCTTTTTTCTTTCTTTTTTTTTGTTCATTGAGCGTTTTCGATTTTTGAGCTTAGCAAAATTTATATATGAGGACAGAAAGAATATTCCAAAATAAGTTCTGGTTCTAAAGGCAGTTTGGAAAAGGTTTTCCACAAACGGCAATCCCCACCTCTACATTCTGTGTCTTAGCTCCCATCCGGTTTGTTCGCAAATCTACTCTAAGGAAAAAGAGGCGATTAATGGAGAATTTAGAGCAAACATACCCCCATATATATACATGTATATATGGGTATGTAGATTATATATGGGTATGTTTACTCTAAATTCTTCATTAATCGCCTATTTTCCCTTATATATATATATATATATAGAGAGAGAGAGAGAGATATGGAGGTTGTAAAATCGTTTAGGAACAAAACAACTCAGTACAAACAAACGTGATTTGAGCCCCAACCTCCCCGACACCAACAAACCAGACCAGGCGTCCGCTTTCTCACGAATGTGAGTGGTTAGTACTCTACAGTGAGGAGTTTCTGGCAAGATCTAAGTGGCTCGGGTTCTCAAGAGATGTCAGCTGGTACTCCCAAAAAAGTGTAACGCACACGCTATATAAACACATATTATGTCAGAACAAGACTTACCAACAAAGCATAGTAAATTAAACCTGATATAATACACAGGATAGTTAAAAATGGCAGGTTGAACTCGTATACAAATAGTATGCCCGTATATATTTATCATTATAGCTCAGACTCAAATCAGGGTTATTTGACTCGTGGTTTAACACTCTATTTATTCATAAACAAACCCACCTCAGTGGCGTAGTTGGCTAATCCGCTAGTTTCGTGTTGAGCTAGACTGCCGAGGACGGGGAGATCGAGATTCGAATCTCGCTCGAATGCAACTGGGGTGGTTTTTCCTAAATGTTTTTTCCACTCTCCCTCCACGCAAATGTGGTTTCACTTCCTATATATTCAACCTTCCCAATTCCTAACCCATTAGCGTAATTAGTACTTAAGCGTATAACCCGAAAGAACGTGGTGCTGAATTAATTAATTCATCCACAAGGATAGGCTACAAAGTTTTTAAGTGATTGTAAAATGATATAAATAATGTATTCTTTTAACAGTAAATGCTTGTTGTTTTTGGCTGTAGACTACATAGTTACCAAAACTTGTTCGCTTCAGTGTATCTGTCGGGGAAATAAGGACGGGGGTGAACGAAGGTAATAAGGCGAGTCTAAACCCTGCCTATTAATTACTTACGGGGCTTGTTGGCGTAATAGTGTGGTAAACCCCCAAGGTTCGAACGTAGTTAACAGTCAATAATTTGACTCAATGCATCTTTATCGTAAACCGCCACTATCCATTACGACCGTCATCATCCACCAACATAGTGGTTATTATCAGTCACCACATCCCACATGGTTATTACTTTAATGGTCAAAGCAGTTTGCACGTGAATCCATCACTTTCTAGCTTTGCTTCCTTAAAGGTTTTATAGTTACTTACTACGGCCTCGATTATTACCAATATAATAATATTTATTGCAGCAATCATCATAGGTCCACACCTTTTTCTCATTATTTTATTTATCAAATACTTTAAACACTGCTTTGCATTCAGATTAAATATATACGTCGCGTATGACTAAGTATATATTATATAGTATTAACAGGATCAGGTGTGCCAACTTTCTATTTAATCAAAACTATCTTTCACTTTCCCTTTACTTAATCAAATAAGGTTAAATTTCCTCTAAATTGTACTTTTCTCATCCCTATCCCAGTACTATAAATATGTGGATAGTCTGGATGTTAACTAAGCTAGGTGCACAAAAACAACATATAATAAAACTATTCTAAAAGTTGGTTCTTTATTTATTTTAATAGTCTTATGAGGTGACCTGGTGGTCTAGGGGTAAGGTATCAGACTTCTGCGCTGAGGGTCCAGGGTTCAATCCTCGGTCCCAGCACTGATTTATCTGATTGCCAAATCCTTCCTTCACCTCTGACAAGACGTGTATTAATCACAATTTGTGAATGTGAGGAATGCCAGGCCTCTACCGTGGTTCGGATTCCACGTTAAACTGTAGGTCCTCCATTTCGTCTCACAATCACCCTAACATTACACATTAGCGTAAGTGCGTATAACCCGAACGGGTAGTAAGACGCAGTGCTAATAATAATAATAATAATAATAATAGTCTTGTGATTTTGAGTTTAAGGATGCGTCCATAGAAAAACGTTCATTAACGTCGTAAATATAAATAAAAATTGTAAACTAGTAAGAGCTAAGTTAATTTAGAGATTATGGGTACGTGAGGTAGGAGGGGGGAAAAAATCTTGAATTAACATAGGAATGGGTCTGGGAGTAACTAAAGATGGACAAAACCCATCTTTCCCAATAATTAAATTAGTGAACGTCTTTCTTCCAAAAGAAAGAAGGTCAATCTCTCCAATCAGTAACAAATATTTAATGCTTAACATCTTAATACCCATTCGTTTTACGCATTTACAGTAATTAAACTAATGGCACCAATGAGATAGGCATAAGGAAGGTAGAGTTTGAGGAAATTTACTCACATTTGGGCGCAGGGAAAATGGGGAACTATCTAGGAAATAGCACCCTCAGTACACCCTAGCGGGATTTGAATCCAAACGTCCCCGCCAACGTCAAAACATACTAGATGAGCTTACATTCAGGGTCAGTTTCATGGTCAGACTTTATGCGCATCAAGTACGGGTTGATACTAAATACAAGACGACACCTAACCAGACCAGAATGAAACTAGCCAGTTTCATATGCGAAACTGGTCCATTCCATTCGAGTTTAGGTAGGTGTCGTCCTGCGTTTGGAATTGCACCGCACTTGAGACGTACTACTTACTGTAAGCGTGAATATGAACATGGCCCTAGCAAGCAATAAGTTAAAGCTACCAAGATTCGGAGGAAGATGGAGGGATATACATTTAAATAATAACATAATATTACAATTAATAATTGTCAGAAATGTATTCTAACCAATCATTTAAATTTTAATCTATAATGAAAGATAAATTTTGTCCTTATTTTATAAGTGGACTTGTGTCGTGGTAAGCTTTTAGAATATATATCTAAATATATATATAAAATGTGTATAAACATATATATTATATAAAAATGTTAATCACTTCTAATAATATAAACCCACCAATGTATTAAGAAAAAAATTATACCCACGCATATATTTGGTAAAATATTCATTTTTGATATTACTTGGTTTAAATGAATGTATTTCCTAAATAACTGTGCATAATTTAGTAAAACATGTGCATCGTCTTTATGTGAACGAATATTAACATTAGACTTGTATAGAGATAAATTGTTGATTAAAGATTTAGAGGTATCAAAAAATATACAAGTCCTAATTGAAAACACACACTTTGTACAAGTAATGTAATGAAATACCTTGATCCTAGCTCGACCATAATTCTCGACACAACGTAGAAAATATCGGACATTAAATTGACTAGATAAAACCCTATTTAATTTCCACCTATTATTCATATGATAAGTACTTAGAATATAATGTGGGGGACTCTGCTCAGTCCTGTTATTTATTCATTTTTAATTTATTTATTATAACTGTGGAGTGTGGACCCACCTGCGAGCCGTTGGGTAACACAATGCCCTGTAAACGAGCTGTTCTAGTAACTCTGTACAGCTGACACCAGGTTTCTTCGAAGTAGCTGGTGGAATAACCAGCTGTCTGTAAGTCACAACAAGATTATACAATACTTTTCATTTTATTTGGAGGTTTATATACCCTTTTTTCGCACACAATTATTAATCTTGTATTTTGTATACACCTTTTTTTTTTGCGCCTTACTGTCCGGGATATCAGTATATTTAATCTAATGGGTGGAAAAGGATGCAGAAGATGAACATGAGAATGAATGTAATCAACTTTTCTTATAAAGAAGGAGAAAAAAATAAAAACACTCTCAGTACACCCAGCTGGGATTCGAATTCCAGCCTCCAGTAAACCAACCTATACGAGTTACATGAGTATGTCCACGTGCCAAACGATGCACATTTCTTCTTCTTCTTAATTACTAAAACTTTTTAAGGTTATTGAAAGCGTATCCTATTTAATTATGTTCCAACACCCTAGCTCAGTATTTAAACAAGTTTCAACCTTTTACCAATTCACGGCACAGAGAACAAGGTGCTAACATTGTCAAGAAACACCATTAATTCCTTAAGAAGAGATTTTATAGTTTGAAAAAGTTCATCTGACACCTTAGCTCCGTTGGTAGCGTGTCTTTCTACTGAGATAAGAGTCCGGGTTCGATTCCCGGTATGATCGAAAAAATTTATCATTGGTGAAATTTGGGTTTAACCTTTAATAGTGATGAATTAACGGCTGGGGAATGGGTGTTGTGTCTGTTCTAGATCTTAGTTAGTCTATGAGTCATATACTAATATAATTAGACAATTCAGAAAGTACACGTTAAAGCTAAAACTATATTAATAATTGTGTTATTTAAAAAAATAGTATTGATCATGGATACAAACAGATTTATTTTTATTTCTTAAAAATTGTTTTCGATTATTTTATATCTTGACCAAAACTCCCACGGCACAGCTGTTGATACTTCATGGCACACTGGTTGAAAAACGCTGCGGTAGAGCATGTGCCTACTGATATGGGAGTATCGATTTTGATTCCAGAAAAACGAAAAAGATATATTTAATAAATGTTCCTTTTCACACTAATGTATTACCGTCCAGATAATTTAGTACTGGGTCAACTTTAGATTTGGTGTACAACCCAAACATGTAGTAGGACACGCTGCTAAAAAAAACTATAGAGTTAAGTTAGTATGTAGGCTGTGTGCTAATATAATCAACTGGTTAAGAAAGTTCATGTTAGATAAGTTGACCGTAATTAAAAACGTAATCATAGGACAAGTTCAAAAATTAGACAACAAAATATTGGTATACTGATTTAATAGACAAAACCAAGCCAGTGGTGATTGAACCTGAAAGATTCAATGATTAATAACAAGCTGCAAACATGGAACCGACAAATTCAATATATTTGGCTGCACTATCTCACACCCAGTAACGGGTTGTTCGTGACTTAGAGCAGTGGTTGTCCGACTTTTTAGCTTCCAGAATCCCTTGCATCCCTAAAAAAAACTTGAGAATCCCCATAAAGATTTAGTTTGAGTGGGTTTTATCTAATGATGATTACTGCATCGAAATTTAAAACTTTGAAAAAATTTGTAAATTCAAATTTATCAATTAATTTAATTCTAATCATAAATAACTTGATAAATAAATAAAACAATTTTTTTTAAAGATATCTTTATTTTAAAAAAACTTTTTTTGATGAAAATATTTCATGGCATTGCTTAGCATGTTAGCAATAATCTTTAATAGAAGACATTCTGCATTCAATATTTGCAAAATTTTGTTTTGGACTAAATGTTTCTCAAAAAATCCAACCCTATAAAGATTCTAAAGTCTCGAGGAACCCCTGAAGGACTCCTAGGAACACACTTTGAGAAAATCTAACTTAGAGGAATAGCCACGTACAGCTACTTGTTTAACTACATGTTCAGTACAACAAGCAATTTAAATCTCGACCATGAATCAACATAGGCTGTGTTTCTGATATGTCTTAACTAGCCGAAGCACTCACACATAAATCATTGAACAATCATGTGCATACGTTTTTTGGCCTAGGTCACAGACAAATAATATATACAGACACTCAGCCTCCGGGTTAAAATGGTTGCTCTCCTTTTGGCAGTTTGAGTCTTTCATAACTAGGATCACTGCGGTAAGTCCTATCATCACCCAGCAGTGACACTAGCGATGCCCATTGTTGAAGGATTCAAGGTGGCAAAAGGAACGCAGCGAAACCTCCATAAGATAGAGAGTCTGTTTCTATTATTTGTCTGTGGCCTAGATTCAAAGAGTGCCCCTGTCAAATTTCACTAAGATTGGTCGACGCATTTGACAGTTATCGTGGAAAAAAATCCGGACAGAGAGTACAGACAAAATGCCAAATTATCATTTCAAAACATAACCTCACTACGCTTGATTGAATCATACAAAAAGTAGTGTTTCCCACTGGGGGGTGTAAAACCAGCCACAAGATCAAGGCTCCAATTTCTACCACAGGAATGGGCATGAAGGTATGGATGTGGTATCAAAAGAAAAGTATCGGAAGAAAAATATCGATACCGTATTGTATCGAAATAAAAGTATCGATAACAGTAAACATCGGTATCAAAATTTTATTCTAGATTTTTTTTCCCCCATTCATAATTCACTTCCGGGAGGTGCTATATTTTAACTACATTTGTATTTTATATACTCTATCCAGATATATTATTAACTATCGACAAACAAAAGAAGAATGGATGCCCTGGTCTGCTTAATCTACTTAAATGACCCATATAAAATTTTCTGCTTCATTTGTTTGGGGCACCCTTGAGTTGACTGAGTTCATTGAACTCTACAGAAGCTTCTTTTGTGTATCATATAAGCCAATACTTAGATATTGTCGTTAATAAATTACAAAGGTATGAGTTCAAATAAATTTAATTAATAGAATGAATGTTGAGGATAAATATCGTTATGATTAACACTTTTCAAGTTGTTTATACTCATATACTTTTTTTTTTAAACAGGGTTAAAATATTTTAGAAAGTAATTAGGATACTGCAACTTTTACAATCCAAGCAATCACCAACTTTTTAATTGTTATGTTCTAACTTGTTGTTGTAGTAGTGGGTTTTGTTTCAATTTCGTTAAAAACTAGTTTGTTTATTATTTGTGTATTATGTCATGTTTGTTAGTTTGACCAATTTGACTCAAACTATAATAAATGTAGTCAAGGTAAATGTTTTAAATATCAAAAAGTGTGTTAAGGAAGAACAGAAAAACAAATTGAATATAAACAACTTGTAAAAGTGTTAATCATAATGATATTTATCCTCAATATTTAATCTATTAGTTAAATTTATTTGAACTCATACCTTTGTAATTTATTAACGACAATATCTAAGTCTTGGCTTATATTATATTCATTTACTCCTTACGAAAGATTCAATTAGAATGTTTTCTAAAATGTTGTTCTTTTGTTTAGTTTGTGATGATCGTGCTTATTGATAAAGGAAGGGGTAGTAAGACTGGTCACCAATCACCCCATCATCTGGTCAGGCATCAGGTTGTATTGATAAACCAATATGAAAGAACAGCTATGAATTATGATGAGCTAAAAGAGATTGAATGCTAGAGTTGCTTCTTGCTTGTCATGCAGAAAATTAGTGAAAACTGAGTAAAAGTGTAATTGGTTCTTCTTACACAGTCCACCATAGTAGACACTAGACACTTAATTCCAGCATGAGTAACGATATCAAAAATGTTGTTTCTTTCGATACCGATTTGATACCGGAGTGTGAGTACTAATATCAGTAAAAGTATCGGAAAAAAGTATAGAGTAAAAAAATACTAGTATTGAAAGAAAAATTTCGATATTAGTGAAGTAACGATACTTTTTTCATATCCCTACATGAAGGTTTTTACTAAACAAAAACCATTTGAAATGGAACTGACTTTATTTAATACTCAGCGTCTTAATACCCGTCCGAAATAGCTTTATATTTACACTAAGAGAATAGAGAAGAAGAATGTAGGATTTAAATGGATATTTACCCACCTTCTCGTGGAGAAATAATGGGAAACCATTTAGGATAGGCCGCCCACAGTGAACCCAAGTGATATTCAAGCCCTGACCTCCCCCATTATCGACGAACCAAATAAAGCTAGACTTACAGTTTTATTCTTGGGTTCCTTGGTGCGAAATTAATAATTAATATAAATAAACATTATAAAACAATTCAACTCATGTAATAAAAATAAAACTTAAGGCATCTAAACCACTTTGTAGGATATGAGCCATATTTTCCGTTTTACCATTTTCAAAGAATAAAATTAGTGGATCTATAAAATAAATATTAAGGAATAGACAAACATCTTCTTTATATATTTTTGTTATATAATAATGTATATATTCAGACATGCTATATACATTTAATATAAATATATTTGTAAAATTATAACAAAAGAAAGCATAAAATAAATTTGATCAACTCTAGTAAAACCATAGAAACAATAAAGTGGTAGTATTTTATTACTGTAATCTTAATCATAAAATACTTATTGAATCTGAAGGTACTAAAAGTCACCTATGCATTAGTGTGAATTTATTTGCAGTAAAACGTATGGTAATATAAAATTATACGGGAAACCTTTACGATTTAAATACAGTTATGTAGCAATAAAATGTTTATTAAAAAACACTAACCAAATATTTACTGAGAGTTAGTAAGTTGAAATGCGTAGCTATATAAATTATTTTATTAGAGGTAAAATGTTCAAAAATTACTGGTATTTATAACATGATTTTTTCTATTTCTTGATTTGTCATATATGAATAAAATAGTTTATAAAGTGACTAGTGACTCGCATGTGTACGTATATGGCCTAAACGTTCTCCTTTAGTCAAGTTTACAGAAGATAATGTGGTTGGGGTTCAAATCTTGGGTGGATGCATCGAAGACGTTTATTCCTATTTGGTTTTATACTCTCACTCCATGCAAATGTGGATATATTTCTTCAAAGCTGTTAGCGTATTACCTAAGCTCTATACGACTATTTTAGTATACCGTGCTTCGTGTCTTACAACCCGTCCATGCTAACGGAATGTTTACAATAGTGGGACAGGGAAGAGGAAAGTAAAATTTAAAGGTAGTGTACCCGCATTTGCGTGAAGGAAGAGTGAGAAACCATTTAAAAGAAACCCCCTCACTACACCATGTCGGGATTTCAAGACGCTTCCATCTCCTCTTCAGTAATAAACCAGACGAGACTAGATTGGCACCTTTGTCTGCGTGTATATTGGTACTTGTTATTTCAGTTTAAAAGCAAACTTTAATCTTATTTAAAACATTACTTAAATACTTTCCATTCCTAATTTTTACACCAAGACTATTTCTTTGATACATCTCATGGTATAAACTTATTCTATTCGAGGATCTAGTAAATAATAATTAGGAGGTTCTCTCATAGAATATTTTTCTCTCTTTTGAAAGATACCGTTTTTAAGCATTAAATTGGAGGATTTGTGTCCAACACAATGTGTAGGAAACAAATTATCACTGAAGTGTTGGAGTGCATGAATGGTTAAATAATAAAATGGGGTGTTATGAAGGAGGGGGGTATTGGGGTGATACTTTTTTTGTGTGTGCTGACAGGTGGGAATGAAAAATTGGTTATTCAGAATAGTTGGTTGATGAAGTGTGTCTGGTCTGAAGAAAGTGAGAGGGAATAAAATAACAGAGGATAAAACATAATAAAGTAGACAAACACTTAGAGGGTGTTGCGGAGATGAGAAAGGAATGAATGGCAGACAGATGGATAGATTGAAATAAAGATAACTAAAAGGAATAAACACAAAGATAGAGGTTGAAAAGATAAAGTAAAGAGTAATCACTAGGCAAAGAACTTTTGATGACCCTTTTATTGTTTTTCTTAGCAATGTCGATTCTAAATAAACTCAAATTTATTAAAATTTTATCCACACATACGTGAAATAAAAAATAATTAATTAATTTTATATTTATAGTTGAATAAATGATTGAATAAATTAATGTAAAATCTTACGGTTATATTGAATTTAAAAAAATTGTATTTAACGCGTATTTTTTGAACCGATTGATTATATCAGCACACGAGAATTTCTATAAGTGAGAGTGGAAGGGCCTACCAATTTTGCTAGTAAACGTATTTTCATGTACTTTCAAGGTTATTCTACATGCCAATATTGACATGGTACTGACGGCTTTATTTCCCCTCCGAAGGAAGTTGTGCTACGGACTTTTATCAATCAATAAAAATCAGTTGAACCCGGGTTAGTTTAAACAAACATTGGGTCCTAAGGCGAGCAATTTACCCCAAGACCACCTAGGTTGACGAAAAATTAAAATTTCTTACTAATAACACTATTATGTGTTGGGAAGTAGGACTAGATTTGAATAAATGGGAAGCCGCGTCTGTGGTTACATGGTCTAAGTCG
This sequence comes from Timema bartmani, assembly GCA_902151455.1. NCBI lineage: Eukaryota > Metazoa > Arthropoda > Insecta > Phasmatodea > Timematidae > Timema > Timema bartmani. Next base: position 91,942 of record CABFWB010000497.1, on the reverse strand, counting down.
TTACTCTTGTAATAGGCCTATAACCTACTATATTATCGGTGAGGGTGATAGGCACTATCGGAGTTCAAATTTCGTTTAGCTTGTAATGAGGTTTGGTTCCTAAATGTTGTTCCAATCCCTCGCCACGCAAATGGGGCTACGTTTCCTCTAAATTCTACTTTATTCTTCTCTACCTCATTGTTGAGGATAGACTGAGAAGGTAGCAAGATGTGGGTGCAATAACATCTATTAACAACTAGTACGTGAACAAATCCGAAGCTTAGGAGACTAAAATCAAAACGCTAGCATACTTTTTTTTTAAGAATTATTTATCTACTTTGGTATTTATAGCCTCGTGCAGATTTAAATTATTTTTAAATCAATTAACTTTTAAAAATAGAGTAAATTAGGCCTAAGTAATCTATAACAGATCAAATAAATGTTATAGACATATCTAATTTCAACCGAATATTACGTAAATACTTATAGAGACTAGTTATCACAATCCTAAACTTTTTAGAATTACTGTTATAAAAATATAATAATAAATAGGTTTTCCACTCTCCCTTACCACAAATGCTGATACATTTTCTATAATTGTACCGTATTTATTCCTATCACATTGGCGTAGTTAATATAAGCTCATATAGCTGGAATGGGAAGTGAGACGTGGTGATAAAATAATCTATCTTGGGGACTAATGGATAAATGTCCGGGTCATATAGCCTACATATTTATACCAATGGATTAGGGAACATTAAGGTTGAATTTATAAGAAATGTACACCAGCGTTTGTGCGAAGAAAGGATGGAAAACCCTTAAGAAAGCAACACCCCTCTCCCACTTTTTACTGGGACTCGAACCTTCACCTCCTAGTTGCCAGCAAACTAGAGCAAAAGATGTGGATTCACCAAAGTGGGTTATGAGCCTGTTGAATTATTCAAATGGATTCTAGTAGTTTCCTGTTGAAGTTGTCAATTTGATCATCAATGAACTTTAGTATGAGTAATTTGATTAATTTATAGTTATTAATCTCGCCCATAATAGCTTCATAAATGTATAATCAAGACAGACTTCCCCATTTGACCTCTTTAATGGCTCGATCACGATTCTAGCTACGTGCACAACTTGTGTGTGTGTGTGTGTGTTTGTGTGTGTGTGTGTGTGTGTGTGTGTGTGTGTGTGTGTGTGTGTGTGTGTGTGTGTGGTATTATATAATATATACAGCCTGTCACTGCGCTTTAGTACCAGGTCCGGTTAGATGCACACATTAATGCCACTAGTATATAGAGATGAGTAATATAGCGTTCTACAGAAAATGTACTTGGATTTGCTTGGAGGAAGAGTGGCAAAATATTAAATTTAAAAAAATGCTCATCAAACCCGACCAGGATTAGAACTCCGATCTCCCCGTCACGAGAAAACCAGTCCAACACGAGAGTGACGTGTTAAACCATGTGACTACCAATGAGTTCTGTATATTATAATTACATAATCATTGTGTCAGTGGTTGGAGTCGATTTAAATTCCTAAGGAAATCACCAATTGATCAATCGTTAAGTAAAGTGAAATAAAATTATTGGTCGTGACTGTACGACCACCCATTCCAGTGCTTAAGTTTCTTAATGAGCTCAATTGAATATCAAGAATAAGGGGGACGTCTAGTACGCATTATGTTTATCTTTCTAGTACAATAAACTCCAAATTGGACCTCTGTGTACTCATGACGATCGTATAATCAAAGCTATAGAAAGAAAATAGAATATGCTTTTTAGTTGTAGAATTTTTATTATTATTATTTTATATGTAAAGAAATAAAGAAAGTGAATGAGACAGATAGTTTGTAAAATGTGAGTTCATTCTTTGAAAGCAATCTATTGTTATTTTTTGAAATGGTGAGTAAATGGAAATATGGCGGTGACAAGGCGTGAAAATACTTGGCTAGCGTTTACTCAGGGAGAGAACGGTCTATCTACAATCTTTACTAAAAATATTTCTAAGACAAACCGGATTCGTTTCGGATTCAATTTTTTGCTTTCTTACCACTCAATATTTCTATTTAATTTTGAATCCATCAAAGTTTATGAATAAATGCTCTGACTATATTTTAAAAGTTAAAATCTTGTATTTAAACTTTTTTTTTAAGGAATAGGGCATAAGTTTTGTTTTCCCACGATGTGTTCTTTGCCTGCTTATTATTTAAGATGATAGCTAGCCATGTATGGAGGAAATATGTTATGTTCTCCCTATTAATAATAAATCATACATAGGTCTACGAGAGGATTAACTCTATTTTATAAGTGGTTATCAATCTCCTCTACAAAATTCCTTTTTTTTTTGCTCCTCGTCTTAAACTCTTTCGTGCTATCCGCACTAGATTACACCAATGGGTAGTTATGAGTTAAGTAGAGTTTAGAAAGAATGTACCCACATTTTCGTGAAGAGAAACCATCCTAAGTTCTCCTGGCCGAGATGAGATCCCTGACCTCCATCACCGACAAACCATGCTAGATGAACCTAACATTTAACCCTCATGTCCTCCGTATCCTTTACCATAGGGTTGGTTAGTATAAACAATGCAATAGACCTAAATGATGGTATAGGCCTACACCGGCTTTTAGGTTGTTTAACTACATCCCTCGACAGATCATGTCAATTTTGACAGCTCTAAGATTTATATTGTGACCTTTCGATGAATGTTGATCAATTTGTATTTATCTTATATTTGATCCAAAACGTTATTTCTAGATCAATAATACTGTACAAACCCACTTTGGTGGCCACATGGTTTAAGACGCTACTATCACAATAGACTAGACTGCCGAAGAAGGGGAGATTTGGGATCGATTCCGGTTGGGTATACTGAGGGTGGTTTTCCCTAAATGATTGTCCACTCTCCCTCCACGAAAATGAGAGTGCATCGCCTTTAAATTAAACTTTTATAACCCCTAACACATTAGTGTAATTGGTATATAGGCATATAACCCAAACGTATAGTAATACGTGGTAAAAAATAAAGCATAATATAATGTACCACATTAGTATGACCATTTGTAACACTCTCTGTTTTTATAGAGCTGCGTAAAGACTTAAATTTCAAGCTCCCATGATTTGGACCAAAGTTTCTCAAACGTTATTTGGTTCCTAGCAACCAAGACTACCCCCATCTGTAGCAGTTATGGCTTATTAAATGTGTATTAGGCAATTGTTATCAGACTATAAACTAGATTTTTTATCAATCTAATCTTATCAAGTTACACTTTACACTTTGTTATTCTTTAATATCGAATTTATCAACTGGCTTGGCTTTATACACCAATTAGACATTTTTCATTTTAAGGTCAACAAAATAATATTCTCCCGAATTCCCGTCCCCTTCTCCTCTGTTCCCTTCTTTCCCCTTTGACTTGTTAGTTGAAATACCACATGTTTTACTTAATTTAATTAGTTGGAAATAACTTATAAAAATCCATCCAGTTTGGAATGTAATCACCTTGGTTTGGGTTTTATTACCTATAAACCCTATACTTTGTCCTAACACATCACACTTAAAATAATAAGTAGGAAGACTACGTGTAGAAATATTTTATATATCCTGTACTTATAAATATATGTATCGGGTTTTGGTTTCTGAGCCAGATCGTTAAACCGCTATAAATTAAACTGGTTGCCCTACCCCTGCTGAGACGCTTTTGGTTCAACTCCCGATGATTTCAAAGTCTCTCAGTTCTTTACGTATTACAGTTGAGTCCCGTATACCTGTCATGACCTGCGTTTAAAAGGGTAACGTTGATCCCACATTACAGTTGTGTCACGAGTTCCTTCTTGGGTGTTGTAAACAAGGCGCACTGGTGTTCTAGCTCAGCCCCGGCAGCTGTGGCGCTCCGTTTAGGATGGCTCTAAATGTTTTCTCAAGCTGAGCGAAAAACAGAAATTGATGGATAGTAAGACAAAACAAAATGCTAAGCTAATCTAACCTAGCCTAACCTAACTTAATATTAGACAAAAAGATTGGCGGGGCTAAATTAATATCTACCCGCAGATATATTATCTGTTATTGCCCTCCTGGTCAGTGACCTTAGCCCAACTAAGCTATGACGATAATCCTTCTGGTCAGTGACCGTGACCCAGCTAAGCTACGACGATAATCCTCCTGGCCAGTGAGCGTAGCCCAACAAAGCAATGGCTATAATCCTCCCGGCCTGTGACCTTAGCCCAACAAAGCTATGACGATAATCCTCCTGATCAGTGATTGTGACACAACTAAGCTATGACGATAATCCTCCNCGGCCTGTGACCTTAGCCCAACAAAGCTATGACGATAATCCTCCTGATCAGTGATTGTGACACAACTAAGCTATGACGATAATCCTCCAGTCCAGTGACCGTGACCCAGCTAAGCCATAACGATAATCTTCCTGTCCAGTGATTGTGGCCCAACTAAGCTATGACGATAATCCTCCTGGCCAGTGACCGTGGCCCAACTATTATATGACGATAATCCTCCTGGTCAGTGACTGTAGCCCAACTAGTCTATAAACTTTTGGGACAAACTATTATGCCCAACTATTATGCGCTGGAGCAAGCACAGGGAAGGTTTGATTGAATCGGAGTCAACCATAAAACTGTTTGCAGGCGATGGTAGTTCCTACTTGTGTTAAGTGCATATATTACACCCCGTTCATGAATCAGACAAATTTCTGCCCATTTCGTCGTCTCATGAACAGTTCACGAACTGTACAAAAAAAAGTATTGTTCATGAATTGTGCAGCGCTTGTGATGCCAAGTTCATGAACTGGCTATTTCATGAATTTATCAGCTCCAATCAATACCCAAATCATGAACTGGACAGGTTTTTTTGGGGTCGGTGAAATAGACATGTGAAGAACAGGTTTGTTCTTTAAGTTAATTTAACTTTAAGCGTTTTAGAATGGAAGGTTAGGTTAAGTTATGTTAAGTTGGGTTAGTTTAATATAATATCTTTAAATGAGTTTCAGTTAAGCTTGTAGTAGATAGTACAATAAGTTTTAGTTCATGAGATGGGCAAGGTTTAATGCAAATTTGTCTCAGTTTGTGAAATGGTCAAGCGAAGAAATTAGCCCACGAAATGGGAAGAAATTTGTCCAATTCATAAAATGGGCAGTTTACTAGTGGGGTGTGACATATATATATGTAAGAAGAGCGTTAGTTGCCACACATTAGCTCAGTTGATAGAGCGTGTCTAGTGATCTATTAACTCTGGGTTCAACGCCTGGTGAGGCATTATGTCACAGTAAAATTATGTGGGTTCCGTTACCTAAACGATAAAATAATGGTTTGTTATTCCAATTTCTGTATTTACAGAGCGATTCAGTCAGGTTAAGACACTAATTGTAACTAAAATAATTACTTGCTTAAAAAACATGTATTTTAACATGATTTCTCTTCTCTTAGTTCCATATTTAGATTGTGTACTTGTAAATTCATCTTTTATTCGTGTATTCTAATCTTGTACATGTGTATTCTGACCTTGTACACGTGTATGTTCATCTTGTACATGCGTGCGCTCACCTTTTACACGTGTATGCTCACCTTGAACATATTATCTATGTTCACCTTTTTCATGTGTATGCTCATTCATCTTTTACACAGTAATATTTCATTGTTATTTAATAAAAAATTGTTGACCCGCCTTAGTGGGGCGTAGTTAGCTAACGCACTAGTTTCATGTTGAGCTAAGCTGCCGAGGATGGGGAGATCTAGGTTCGATCTCACTCAGATGAACTGAGGGTGGTTTTCCACTATTCCTCCACTCAAATGCGGGTTCACTTATTCTATATTCAACCTTCCGATTCCTAACCCATTAGCGTAATTAGTGCTTAAACTTATAACCCAAACTGGTATTAAGACGCGGTGCTAAGTATTAATTAATAAAAAGTGTTGTTTAATACTCACAGGCAAAGAACTTAATATAATATAGCACAGATACTAATAATTATTTAATCAAATTAAAATTTAAAAAACCATCCTAATTTGTGATGGTGAGAATTTTAGTGACGGAGAGTTTTTATTTTAATCATGTTTTCAAATCAAAGCAAAGCTACAAACAATAAGGATTGTTAGTGCTAATCAATAATAGTGATTAGTGTAAGGAGTAAGATATAGTTTCTTTTGGATGTAATGAAGGAGGATGTAGGGAGCCTTTATTTGTGTGGCTGTTGGTGCGTTCTTCTTCCAGCTCGATTAAATTCCTGTATTGTAGAGTAACCAAAGTGTGGGACTGACTCGTGAATACTTGTTAATTGAAGCTATTCACTAGTCCTGTAAAAGAGTATTGACGACACATGACCTCGGTAAAGTGTCCGCCAAAACTATTCGCTTGTGGTTTGAATCGTGACTGATAACTGTCTGTAATTTGGTTGCTTGAACAGACTGTACGACTTTTTTTTTTTAGCCCCGTGTCTTACTATATGCATGTTGTACGCATATGTACAAATTACGCTGGTAGACTAGGAATGAGGAGGTTTGAATGTAGAGGTAGTGTACCAGTATTTGCGTGGAAAGAGAGTGGAAAACCAATTAGGAGAAAAACCTCAGCACACCCAACCGGGATCAACCCACGTTCTCCCAGTCATCGGCAGTTTGGTCTATTGCGAGATAGATGTCATAGACTATACAGCCACCGAAGCGTGTTGAAAGTTATTTTTACTTTTTCAAATGAATAGAGTATAGTAATCATTAAATATTTTAATCCCAAGATTCTGTTGAATCTTAACATTTGATGTGCCCCGAACCCAAAACCGTGGGTTTTACCATTCTGTCTGTCCATCTATCTGTCTGTCTACCTGTCCCTGCCCACATACCTGAAATGGTGTGATAGATTGTGTTCAAACATGACGTTATAACTTTTTTTTTAGTTTCATCCTAGGCCACAGACACCAAACCCACAGCCTCCAGGTTAAAATGACTGCAATCATGGGGAGAGCTTGAGTCCTTCAACAAGGGGCTAATATGGGGCATTTAAAAAACACTCATTTTAAACATGGTTTCACTATAGAGATGACAAAAATAGCCATCTTGAATCATTTGGCCGACTTCCATAAATCTAGGTTCAACCCCCTCTTTAAATGATCTTACCTCACAAAGAGCTTTCTCAGACTATACATTACGATTACAATGGTCCTTTTATGACGAACATGTTAAAAGTGAGTAGTTTAACAAGTGCACATTTGGATGTGTTGATTTTTTTTACTTTCTCGCTATCTTACAGGTAGAGAAAATATTGTGATCGTCAAAAAAATCGAAGTCGATATCTTGATGATTCTCGACGTTTCATAGCCCCGCGAATCCTAAAAAGTGTTTTTTGAATTTTCGTCTGTCTGTCTGTCTGTCTGTCTGTACCTCCAACTAGAGCCTAAACTATTTTACCGATCGGTGTTTTTTTTTCACCGAGTATTGACACTCACAAGCCCCAGTGTCGATGAACTCGAACTGGTTTCTGGTTCCTGGTGAAACTTCCGTAAGGCTGAGTGAGGATCTGGTATATTCTTGTCTGTGACATAGCCCTTAGCTTAAGGTTAGTTTACTGAGAGTGATTTTTATAGTGACGTTAGTGATTTTATTTGAAATGTATATCTAGTAAATGTTAGACCTTCCTAATAACATTGTAAACTTGGTTTTTGGGCAAAAAAAATCGTTGAAGGGTAGTTTACTGATGAGTGACTTTAAAAAAATATTTTTTTAGCACCGTGTCTTATTATCCGTTCGGGTTTTACGCTTATGTAGGCCTACTAATTACGCTAATGGTTTTCAGGGATGAGGAAGGCTATATTCAAAGGAAGTGTACCTGCATTTTCGTGAAAGGAGAGGAGTAAACAATTTTGAAAAAAACAACTCAGTACACCCTACCGTATTACCGATCCTTAATATCCCCATCATCAGCAGTCAAGTCTACTGCGATAGTAGTGCGTTAGACCCTACGGCCATTGAAGCGGGTTTTAAAAGAAGTAAGATAATGACTGATTTTGTACAAATTTGAAATATTTTAAAAACAACTCAAACAATTTGGTTATAAATGTGTATCTGATAAGTTTAAACAATATAAACAATTCCATTCTTAAAAAATTCATTTATTAGTAGTTTACCGATGAATTATATTTGATAAATTTGCATTAAAAAATATCTGTAACGATTTTGTTCGAAATTTTTATCTTGGTAGCTTACTATTTTACATGATAAATTATATAAAAAATAAATTAATTTATGGGTGGTTTGTCTTTAACGGATTTTAGAAAACTTTCACTATCTAAATTAAAATTTGTTTTTATAGTTTTACAAATAAAAGTAATTTTACGGAATTTATATATAAAACTTATTTTTGAAAATTTGAATTCTTTTTTTAAACGGTGTAAACAATTTAATTTATAATATGTATTTGAAGGGTATTTTTTATAATTTAAAAAGGATAGGCTTGTTTTTCTACAAAAAAATCTTAAGGTTAGTTTACTAAAACAATTTTTTTTAAAAGTGATTTTATCAGAAAGCTTGTAAGATAATTTTTGACATACCATTTATTTTAACTTTAATTTATGTTAATTATATATTTGCAAGCATCGAACTCATTATCACAATATATCTACTAACATATTTACACACTATAACACAAGTTTTTATTTATTTTAACCAGACGACTATTTTAAGCTAAATATTCATGTTTCACGCTTACTACCAATCAGGGCTATCAATATATGCAGTATAAATATCACCGGAAATGTGTGAGATCCAAGCGTTGTATAAAATACCTAGGCCTTATATAAAATTTCAGAATGGTTTTGGCAAAGTATGAAATAAACGAGTTTTGCTGTTGTATTTAATACTTATTTTCAAGTTCTTGGTCTTTTTTGAACTCCCGGAATATGTTATCAATTCTTTTATCCAGTTATATGTAAGTCTTGTGCCGTTTTCTTGCAGGTTCACTTAATTCCTAGGATTTAAGTTGGTCATGTTAGGTTATTTTAGAATAGGGTAATTAGGTAAGGGAAGCTTAGGTTAGGTTAGGTTAGCAATTGTTCTCGGTAATATGTGACTGGTTGTTGTATAAATTTCATAATAAAAGTATGAAATACAACAGCAAAACTAATTTATTTCATACTTTGCCAAAACAACTATGGCATTGTATAGAAAGCCTGGATTATACACATTGCCGTTAACATAAACGCTAATAGGGTAAGGAGGAGGAAGGTAGAATTTAGAGAATTTGTACTTATACTTGCGTAGAGAAAGAGTCAGAAACCACTACTTTAGTACAATGTGGACGGGATTCGAACCCATACATCCGCGCCAATGACAAACCAGATCAAACGAGACTGATTCATTTGTCAGTGAGGCCAGAGCTGATGGGCTCTTTCAATTGAAGGAGAAAGAATAATGTTCACTTATTAAATCTTGGTTAAAAATAAATCATATTTTGAATACTTTTTCAATACAATTTGTGACCTGGTGGTCTAGGGTTTCAGACTTCTGTGCTGAGGGTCCGGGGTTCAATCCTCGGTCCCGACACAGATTTATCTGATTGCCAAACCCTTCCTTCACCTCTGACAAGACGTGTATTAATCACAACTTGTGAATATGTGGAATGCCAGGCCTCCACCGTGGTTCGGATCCCACGTTAACCTGTAGGTCCTCCATTTCATCTCACACTCATCCTACCATAACACATTAGCGTAAGTGCGTACAACCCGAACGGGTATTAAAGAGGCAGTGCTAATAATAATTCAATACAATTATTTTACAAGCAAACTTTGTATGCAGAAATCCACAGACATACCTAATTAAATTTACATTGATATAAAGAACGTTAACAAAGGGTATAAATTGTGGTCTAACGCGCTACTCTCGCAGTAGACTAACCTTTCGATGACGGGATGATTGAGGTTCGAATCTTGGTCGGGTGTATTGAGGGTAGTTTTCCAAGATGGTTTTCGACTCTCACTCCATGCAAATGTAGATACCTCCTATTATTAAACCTCCCTAATCCCTAAAACCCCTAGCCTAATTAGTACATAAGCGTATAATCCGAGCCGGTAGTAAGACGTGGTGATAAAAAAAATGCAGAGAAGTTATTTTTTGTGTAAGTTATTACTTTTTCAACTAAGGTCGTGTATAGTAATAATTCTATTACATAATTATTTATTATGATCATATTTATATTTTGTTCTACTTATTTATTTTTGTTTTATGAAATAGGTTTATTTCTTAATATCCTAAGAAGCTGTTGATTTTGATTAAATGTATCATACATATATATGAGTTCTTGAAATAATGCAATAAAATCATTAATCGTGCGCATGTGTTGATCAGTTTATAGAGCCTAATAGCACTAGCTACTTCATTTTACAAAATTATAAATTTAAATTTATATTTATATCATCAATACGAATAAAAATTATTTAATTTCTCCTAAGTAAATGTTTAACATTCATGATGTTAAACTCAATAAAACTACTTACTACGCACCAAACTTTCTCCCGACACTTTTCTTTCCTTTCCACGGTTACATTAAATATAATTTACAATTTCCGTGCTCCATAACTCACGTGGCAATGAAAAGCTCACTAATTGGTCACTTAGAATGGTCACGTGACCCCTCCAGGTGTCCCATGTAATGGGACTTCTTTGTCGCGCTGATTGCCCCTATTATTTGGTTGGCTGCTTTATAAGCATGTAATCTATGTAAAAACGGGGTAAGTACATATATATGCCGTGTATTTTTTTTAAATCTATATTTTCCAAGCTATACCATGAGGTTAAATTTCTAACTAGCATGGTCGAACAAAGGGATGGAAGGAAATGTGAGCAAATATGTGTATTTTTCAATTTGTACACATAAAACACAACTTTTTGGCCAAAATAAATCAAATATGGTTCAGTAGATATATTTAGTTTAATCTACTACATAGAATTCTCAAGAATTTCTGAGTGTGTGTTATGAGTTGCTTAATTTTACCCCGACTTTTTTCTACATTTAAATAGTTTCTGGTCAATCATGTGCTCACGATAGGGCCCATATATTCGAAAAACTCTTAAGATAACGAGGCTTATATGTATAAAGTTAAAACGTCTCTCTACTGAGGTCATATTAGATTTATTTAAGTAAAAGATAATTGTCATAAAAACTGCAAAAACATGGTCCTTAACTCGAGTCCCGTTCCATCCCAACTTTAACTATCAAACTATAAATAATAGGGATGGAAAGGTGGATTTTAATAAACTACGGTATCTTTGAAGAGGATAAAAATGGGGAGACCATATCCAGTGTGAGCAATGGGGAGATTAGGGGATATTCTTAAGTTTTCTTTATTCATATGTTTAACACAGAGGATTTTTAATGAAAAAATCTAAGAGGTAAAGATGATAAAAATGATAATAAGAAAATAGCCAGCAGTAACAGGGCTAAGGTTCAAAACCCGGCCTCCCTAGATTGAAATTAATTATTGCAAGCCAAGGCTACAAATAATTTAAACCTAGAATTGGTGATGATCTGTCATATAAATAAGGTTGGAGTTTTCGTAGTAAGGACCTTTTATAAAATACAAACATTATTTTGTGACCAACATATATAACATTATACTATATGTATTACTAGCGGACCCGACAGACGTTGTCCTGCCCGAACGTTGGCTTTTCGTTTGGGTGGCATTATTTATTTAGATAATAAAACAAATACTAGGTGATCATCACAATTAAAAATTCACAATGAACTCCAATTAGTGAGTTACACAAATATTACAAACTCAGTGTTTGTCAAGACAACACACAAAATAAAACATGTTTTCATTTTTGGCATTTCGCCCACAACCCCACAAATATCAGCTGTTTC
>CABFWB010000497.1:57282-79395 GCA_902151455.1 Timema bartmani | reverse complement strand
GCCTGGCATTCCTCACATTCACAAGTTGTGATTAATACACGTCTTGTTAGAGGTGAAGGAAGGGTTTGGCAATCAGATAAACTGTGCCGGGACCGAGGATTGAACCCCGGACCCCCAGCACAGAAGTTCTACACCTTACCTCTAGAACACCAGGTCACCGGCTCGTAATTGAAGTGTTTAGTTTATTTATTATTAATTATTATGTATCATATTGTTTTTTTAGTTGTTTAATGTTGTTGTTTTAGCCTAATGAAGGGGGAAAGTGTAATGTTGGGTTTTGTCTCTATGTGCTATGTTTTAAATAGTTGAAATCGTCCTCCATACTCTTTATAAATTGAAATCTTCCTTTATCTTGCCAAAACAATAGTGCTTAACTAAATTTACTCTTTTCACTGTCACTTTTCTGTTTTAGCTCAAAAACATCAATGAAATGAATGTCGGTTCATCAATTAATTGAGTGTCGATTAGTATTTTACACCAGCGGCGATGCTCATGAGTTCTAATGCGTCCGGCTAAAAACATAAATGCATTTCCGGTGATGAGTAATTTAAGTTAGAGTCTCTCAAGGTTTCGTTGGAGAGTGGTTTTCCTATTAATTATTGATGTACCCTTTGTCACCATAGGTTGTTGGTCATCACTTGGTGGGTGATTCTGTGATTTTGCTCGATTTAATTCCATTTTGATTTGTAAAACAAAACGCGATTTAACGTATCGTGAATGTGCTAGAACAATAAGATATAGCCAGCCATATTATGATTTCAACTCTTCCAAAATCTTACATTGTAAACTGACATGGCATTCGGCGGAAAGAAGCGAAGAGGATTATAAACAGGCATTATCTAGATTGATTGGTACAAGGCTGTTGAGGCCAGAAAGATATTAAAAGCCATTATCTTGTACAATCATATTTGCTTCTTTCCAATATTGGTAATAGTGCTAGTTTTTAATTCATAATATACATGGCTACGGTCAGCCCCTTTAGATTAAATCTCGTTCATCATTTAAGTGTAAGTAGGGGGGGATTCGAGGAGGGCTATTTTGGCTTATTTCTTGTCCAAGCTCCATATATTTACACTAATATGACACAAAGATGAGGCATATATAATTTAGAGAAAAGGCTTCCTCGCTATTATGGAGGGAATCCAACACCTTAGCTCATTTATTAGAGCGTCTGTCTACTGAGCTGATCCTGGGCTCAATTCACGGTATGACCGAAAAATGTATCATTGTTGAAATGTGGGTTCACCCTTTCACATTGATAAGTTAACGGCTGGCGACTGGATGTTGTGCCTGCTCTATTCTAAAGTTAGATTATAAGGCATATGAAGCTACGACAGATCTAGTAAGCCGGTAGGGGAAAATATATTCACCCAGGCCACAGACTGGAAACAGTAATGTTAATATATGTAAATTATCACGGAGGAAGAGTGAAAAACAATTTAGTAAAATTTTCCCACGTATAACCAGCTGAGGTTCGAATCCCAACGTCCCTATCACCGGCAAACCATGCGAGATGAGATTGGCGTAATTTTTTGGGTTTCTATACAAACAGATTGAAAGATTTACTGGTATGTATTTGTTTTGGCAAGTAGTTATTGGCCGAGATAGCTAGTAAGTGAAGAATCAGCAGCTATAAGCTCGTATCATTCCGTGGATGGCAATCAACTTGGGTAGGTAGGTAACACAGATTGAAGCAAATGACGTACCGAGTTGTGGTTTTTTGTATTCTAGTTTTAAAGAAGAATTGTAGAATTGAGACACGTGGAACAATTGTACAAATAATTTTAAAAACACAACAAAATTGGAAAATATATATTACAAAATGAAGAAACCATTAAAACAGTCACTATTTCACTTTTGTCACGTGAAAATTGCATAAAACTTCTCATCTATTTGTTTTCTGGTTCGAGCATGATCTTATATGGCTAAAATTCCGTTTAATCGGCTATGGTATGGGGCTTTGAAGAAAAACTAGTGGCACAAGTATTACAAGATAATAGGAGGTAGCTGCTTAATAAAACATTATACATCACCTTTTCAGATGGCCCCACAGTTGTTTTTTTACCCAAATTTACAATTTGAATAGATCGTGTTCAAATTTCACAAATACAAGCGTTTCAAAGAAATTCCACACATCTATCGCTATGTGACGTATACACGAGGTAAGTTTGGCAGCAATTTTTTTACAAATAAATCTATTTGTCCAGATAAACGTTTCGTAATTGCCCATATATCACGTTACAGACATTTTAGTCCCCTTAAAGAAAAGGTTTTTCTTTCTCCTTCGACTCGTCTTTTTGTCCCTTTCAAGATTTGTGTTCGAAGTCTCTAAATAAAATTCCAACAATAAATCCTTCTTGGGATCCACCTTCCCCCACAACAATTGATACAAATGGTTGTTGAATAGACAAGACACCACCTTTCACCCATTTAATAATAGGATGATACTTTCAGGAACAAAACCTGTGACGAACCAACTTTGTAGCATAGAAAAGGAAGTATATTATACTCCAGAAGTCTTTTGAAATTGACCTAAAAGTAATATACTCCTTGAGAAAAGCCCTTCTTTTGGGTCACTGAAAATTGTGCGTGTGTATGAGCGTGTGAAGGTGCGCATGCGCGCGTCTGTCTAAATATCACTGCTCTTCTCTGATCTAGATAAATAATATTAGACCACATTCATTCTCGCTCTTTGCCATTGCCCTCTCTATAGGATAACCACACAATAAAGTAAATTTTGGAAACATATATGTTCGCTCCTGAGGACGTTATATGACGTCAAATCATGTATCCAATGAGATAGAATGAATAGAGGAACTAAATGAAAGCCATATGTGATAAATTTAAAACTAGCCACCATGATGGTTATTGATACAAACAAAAAGGACTATATAAAAGTATTTACATTTACTCTAGTCTAATGTTCATGGAAAGGCCCTTATAAAAGTAAAAACATATTTTTTGTTCCAAAATTGAAACTATTTAAAAGTAATATATCAAATATTATAGATAAAGATTCTTTTACTTGACATATGAATACGTGAAAGTAGATCTGGTAGCTTTTATAGCTGTCAGGAGAGTTAAGTTCTTCCTCTGAAAATTGGACACTGGACCGTTGATTTATTCTGCAACGTTAGCTCTCAACTTTAGTATTTAGACTTTAAAAATTTAGACTCGAATTTTATAGATCATCACTAGTCATATCATCTTCAATTATTTAATATTTAATTTAAGAAATAATATTTAAATCGTTTCAGTATAACTGTGGGCATTAGGAAGAACAGATCATTTTAGAGGAAATATATTTGAATTAGAGTGGAGCGAGAAAGAATAGTAATCAACAATAATAGATCACATGTGAAGATCCACCCTAAGTTCTCCCGGCTGAGATTCGATCTACGACCTCCACGTCAATGTCAGTCTAGGGCAATGTGGATCTAAAGCGCTGAACTCTAAAACACAAAACATTGCACACGCTTTATCTCCTCCCCCCGCACTTAGCCCTCGTGTTATCATTCCACTTCATTGTTAAGACACGTCCACTTTTTTAACTGTAGGGAGTTGTATTATTTATTTAATACATAAATATTGCCTTAATATAAAATGTTAACTAAGTAATTAATTTTTTATACGTAGACAATGTCTATAACTAGGCAACAGCTCGAAGAAAGGAACAAAAAAAAAATAGGAATGGAATAAACGTCTCTAATAAAATTTAGTTAAACAGAAAAATAACATAATGCGCAAGATTTATGAAACAAAGCGCTGGTTGAACAAACATGGATCTACGGATTCCACCTTAGGCGAGAGTTTGGGGGAAAAAAAGTAGTACTACGTATATTGTTCACAATATAATAAAACTAAATTTTTCCTTTTATATTTTTCTTGCTTATTCTAAAAACTAGTACCCCTACAAACCCTATTAACATTGCCTTTGAATCTCTCTTCAAGCCTCCTGTGCCCGCGTCCCGCTCCATCCCCCCCCCTCCCCTATCCTGAAGTCGCGGGGTGGTGGTATGTGTTCGTATCTCCGTCACTATCCCCATCCTCCCTTCACGCAAATGCGGTTGCACATTCTCTTTAAGTTGTTCTCATAAGATGGAGTGCAAGGGGAATGCGAACTAAGATCAGTATTGTGGCAGTTTAGTGACAAATCACTTTTAAGGCCAAACTAAATAAAATATATAT
Source organism: Timema bartmani (assembly GCA_902151455.1). Classification (NCBI taxonomy): domain Eukaryota; kingdom Metazoa; phylum Arthropoda; class Insecta; order Phasmatodea; family Timematidae; genus Timema; species Timema bartmani. The sequence continues at coordinate 75,207 of CABFWB010000497.1, read as the reverse complement.
TTATTTATTGGATACGATCAGCTTAATTTTCTATACATAGTAACATCGACAGTTCTGGAATATTTCTCATGAGTTATCACGGTACTCGAAAATTACTTTTTATCTTCATTTTAAGTTTCTGTTCAAATGCCACAATGCTCATGAAAAATACTTAGTAGAGCTGTTGATGTTACCACGAGGAAAAAATAAAATCAAACCCCCCCTCTTTTTTTTTTCAAGCACTCCGTCTTACTACCCGTTCGGATTATAAGCTTATATACTAATTACGCTAGTGGTTTTAGAGATTAGGAAGGTTATATTTATAGGAAGTGTACTCGCATTTGCATGAAAGTAAAATGTAAAACAATTTTGGAAAACCACCCTGAGTACATCCAACCTAGATTCAAACCTCAATCTCCCCTTCATCGGCAGTCTAGTCTACTGTGAGAGTAGCGCGTTAGACCACGTGGACACCGAAGAGGGTATTGAACATATCTAATGAAGCAATATTATAACTTATCTTGGTGAAAACTTTTTTTTGTGTGATTAAAACTTCAAAAATACGGATTATATCTCGACTTATTACCCTAGCCCTTGGATTATGTCACTAAGAACCCTGCGCTATAGCCTATGATGTCTAAAACTACTATTTTATATAAGTCAATATCCAATACCTCTCTATGGCTGATTACCGTATAGTTATTTGACTGTCCTACATTTCTCGACGCTACCTACACCCCCTCCCAATAACACGTGGTTCACTCTAGGGTCCATCTCTCAGGTTTAACTTGAAAAGAAGCGATGTCGTGTGTCTGCTTGTCCAGCACAATGGACAGTCGCTTCTTATTGTCCAAGAAACATTGTTGAAACCTTTGGGGATAGTCTTGTTGGGTGGTCCCTACCACATTCAATAATTGTGTACTGTAATGATAATTGGGGAATTGGGGGGGGTCTTCTTCTTGACACAACGGACCAGGGGTCTTCAGGTTGACTCTCTTTGTACAGTTGGCAAGTAGATAGTATTGAAATGACTGATCCAGGATAACTTGCAGTCAATGGAATGCATGTTGGTCTTATTTATATTTCACAATCAATAATCTGTTTTACCAACATTCTTGTCGTCATGGATTATCTGAAGTTATTACAACATATAATTAAATTGCGTACGAGCGGCTTGTGAGTTATTGACAGAAACAGTAAGGCCCCACACCTGCTTTTGTGGCTTTCTAGTATAGGGTGTTGCTCTCACAATAGATTAGACTTCTGATAACAGGAAGATTGGGGTTCGAATCCCGGTCGGCTGTACTGAGGGTGGTTTTTCCTAAATAGTTCTCCACTATCACTCCATGCAAATTTGGGTACGCTTCCTCTAAATTAAACTTTACTCGTGCTTAAATCACTAGCGTAATTAGTATATAGTATGCGTTTGACCTGAACAGGTATTAAGATGCGGCGCTAAAATAAATAAATAAGGCTTCACAGGATTACGCTTTTATATTTATTGGTTTTATGGTTGTATAGAAGGGAAAGCGAGCTATACAACAAAAACCATATTTGTTTTAACAAAATAAATAAAATATTGTGTCAGTAGTTAGGTCTCTATCTCTTTATTTAAAATATTTCTGGTCAAATTCCATTATGTACTGTACAATGTACGTGACTGATATTTAAAAGCTATTAAAACTAATAACTGTAGAAAATTGAACCAAACTTAGCTACTGAAGCTTTCTTTTATTTATCATGAATTAGAACTGGGTTTTTTCTATAAAATCTGCCAAAATAAGAACCTTTACTCACGTTTCCTTACATGCTAATATAAGGGCTGATACTTAAATTACGTAAGGAGATTTTGGGAGAAGTGAGAGTTTAATATTTTCTTACGAAATGGCGGTAGGGGGTAAGAATCCATCTTACGTAAGGTTTTATATCAAAGTTTATGGCCACACAAAATCTAAAAATATGTAAATATTTTTTGAAAGAAAATAAATGTATTAATTACAAAATTTCACTATATTTCATTTACTTACTATGTGTTACACTTAATTTACTGAAGTTAAAGTGTTATAAAATTTCATATTACTCGCTTTGTTACCAACACGTATGATTAAAAGCTTAAAATAAAATAAATTAATTTGCCAAATCTTAATACATAGCATAAAATAAAGAGGGGGAAGGTGACGGAAAATCTTACGAGCCCTTACGTAGAGGAAACGGGTGGGAGGTGGGGGGTTCGAAAATCGTGAAATAATGCTTTGCTTAGTTATTTGAGGGACGGATCCTAAAGGACAAGTTTGATACTAATAGGGAAGAAATAATTAAATATGACTCTTGCTTGGTTTGACAAACCACCTCGGAAATAAAACTTTTAGAAGATTAAAATTTAAAAATGCATGTAGTTTTTTCAAACAATGACAACATTTAAAATTAATCTTAAAATTGTCACAAAAGAAAGACTTATTAATATCAAATCACAGATTACAAATCATTGTAATAATGGTACTGTCCGTATAAAAGGAACCACAAATTAATTAGACCCTATTAATCGAAATAATTAATGAATTTTAATTTAAATGATTATGACTTATTCAAAAGGCGTGTGAATTCCTGACTACAGATCCAGAAGTCTGCTCACCACCGTCAGAACTTTATATGGAACAGTGGGGCTGGAAAATAACTGCAACCGAGGGCTCATCGTGCTGACCACATGACACCCTCTACCCGTAATAGTTGGCACTACCTTCACCGGTAGATGGCGGCTGTTCGGTCGGAACATCTCGATTGTGGGCTGACACTATGGAGTTTTTTTATTTCAAAAACTACAGCTACAGAACACAAGGCCATGTGTAAGGTAAGGCTACATGCAAATATATTTAGTAACGTTTTCAAATATCAGATGAGGTTCTAATTATGGTAAACCCGTTATAGTTTATTTGCATTAATCTAAAAACTATCGTGAGGTAATTACAAACACTATAAATAGGAAGCGTGTTGGTTAGACTGTTTTCACACCAGAATCAAAATAAAATTAAAGGAAAATTTTTGTTGCTATATTGTTGATTTTATTAAAGATTACTTTCTAAAATCAATCAGATTAGTTAATACTGTTTATAGCTCCAACTTTATAAATACATTTAATTTAATCAAAGTTTTTTCAAGATGCCAAACACTTTGCTACTTTTTATTTTTAATTAAAAGCCCCCAAGATTTTAATGTTTCTAATTTATCCCATTCTATTGGTATTTAAAAAAAAATCATATATGAGATGGGTAGGCTTTAACGTTCATTTATTATATAAAACACTTTAGTTCGTTAAAGAAAACCAACAAATAAACATGGATAGCATCTTCTTTTCTGGGGAATTTAACCTACAAAACTAAGCTACTTTAATCGCTACACTGTTTTAAAGCTAATAAAAATAGCCTTGAGAATTAAAGCACAAAAAAATAAAAAATAAATCCTGTGTTTATTTCATTGGGCAGAGTATATTTGGTTATTTGTTTCTGAGTTTATTTTTTTAATTCGCTGAAATAATATGAATATTTATAAATTATAAATTTGATAAAGGTCGGAAATACTGTTTAGGGTTTATACTCTTACACAGGCTTACGAGAAGGTGCATTCAAAGAAATATAAATACAGGGTTCCATTTTGCTATATTGATGGTAATTAATCTATGAAATCTGTATTTTATCCTTTATACATTATTATAAGTTAGCAAAAATTAGATCAAATAAATATGTTATTTAGTTTACAGAAGTGGAATACTCTATATTTTGATTATTTCCTAATTACCAATTTACAAAGATTCAAAATAAGCTATAAATATCTACTAAAAACGAAATTTGAGCAAAACTGGCCGAGCCATTTAGTCTCTACGTCCAGATTAATATAAACACACACACANTATATTTTTATAAAACCAATAACTTTCAAGCTATACACATATATATATATATATATATATATATAATGGATTTATTTATAAACATTATATATATATAAGAAAAGTAAGACATGATATAAAATATATATAAGAATATAATTATATATATGAAAGTAAAATATTGAAATAATGGTTTAAGTCAGTTTTACTGTCCTTGTCTACACTAAATCAATTTTCTTATAAGATTTTAGCTGAAGATCATGTTTAACAAAACTGTATATTACTGTTCCATTATTTTCTATCGTACCATAATTTTGTAGCCAGGAGATACCTAAATTCCCACACAGAATGATTTAGTTTCTTAATTAAATTTAAACAATTTTTTAAAATTAGAACTATTATTGATTAAATAATAGGAAAATAGGTTTCAAATACGTACTCGTTAAACAGGACCTAGCTATAAGATTAACATGTTCAAGTGATTTAGTTAGAGTTCTGTTGGGTTTTGTTAAGATAAATTAAGTAAGATAAAACTATGTTTATAAATTATAATATTATATTATATTTAGGAAATACTTCGCCCGAGTATTTATGATTATAGTTCACAGATAATAATAGGACCTAATAATAACGCTCAATGGGAGGAACTAATATTCAATCAATTTGCCTCCAATTTCGCTGAATATATAAGATACTTTCTCCGAAACCAATTTTAATCCATTGAATTCTATATTCAACATTTTAGTTAAATAATATATATTCTTTTTTTGGATCAAGTCAGTTTTGATGAGTGTTATCATGGGAGAAAAATACATTAAGTGAAGGTTTCGATGGAGGTGCATAATACGGTGCCTAGCTTATTGAAATAACTTACTTAAATTAGTTCTAAATTGCTAAAAACCACGTACTTACTCATGGAAAGAGGAAAAATTAAAACACGCATTGGTTCTTTTCTTTTTATAAAATAGTAAAAAGCTAAAAATAATCATTATTTCTCTGGCAATTATCTTAAACTATTATCAGCATTATGTCACTAAAGTGTCGACACCAAACTTAAGTGTTCTGAATTATCTGTGTTCTACTAATACGAAGGTCATTTTTACTTCACAACAAATTATCATGCCGGTAAGTTTTTATTATGTTTATTAGTATGTTCAACAACAAGGTTATTAACGAGTTATGACTTATTCTAAAGAGTATGGGCTATAAGGGCATCTTAAGAAAATGCACCCACATTTTCTTGAAGAGTTGTTGAAATCATCATTCCCAGTGCACCCGACAATGATTCTAACTTCAATAACCTCAACAAAATCCAGTATATTGAAATTCTTACACCTAAGACCATGTGACCATGTCATTGAGCTATTATCACATCTGACTTTAAACAGAAAGCCAAGAATTCGGTCCTTATCGGTTGGGCTAGGATTACTTTTTGTATAAAATTTGTTTATCCGTCTTTCCTTAAGGACAATTAATATTTAGTTACTTAAAATTCAGCATTCTCGCCCTGTTCTCTGCGACTAAACATATTGGTGTCCTGTTTAGCTCCATGTATTACTATTAGAGACACACTTCTCACTGAATTAGCTCTGATACTCAACAAGCATGTTGCAATGCAGTGTGATATTAAAATTGAACAGAATCCATACAGCTGAGTAGGTAGAAAAAGGAAGGTGAGTTTGGGAAAACTTTTATAAAAGCTTGCTTCCATACATTCAGCCGGGATCTAAATTCCGATCTCCTAAACACCGTAAAACAAGACTACAGTAACTCCACGACTTATTTGGTGCTGACTGACAGCTCACAGCTGACTTCTGACACTTAACATTTAGGTATATACCTAAATTTTGACTGTCAGAAGTTACAGCTGTTAAACACATGTTTTTGTAGATCATATGGTTCAACGTAGGGATTAATAATCTGGTCTGGTAACGTTTCAAAGCCGTCAGCTGTCAGCTGTGAACTGTCAGTCAGCACCAAATAAGTCATGCATAGGGTTTAGATCATACTGCATCCCCACCAGTGCGTGACACTTCAATATCGTAAGGTGGGTTGGAAGTAATGTAAGTTAGGGGTAGTTTTTTTTGCAGATTTTATAGCAAAATAATTTTTGGGCCAAAATATATGGCATAGAAGTTTAGTAGATACGTTTATTTTAATTATCTACTTAAGGTAATATAAACAGTTATTGAATATTTTTGTAATGAGTCACTGCGGATTTCGAACAGGACTTTATATCTTCCCTTTAAAATATGTCTGAAAAAAACAAATGCCGCTTAGTTCACGACAAGTATTCAAGTATTGTTGAGATTACCATGCTTAGAAAAATTAAAATAAACCTATTAACTGATACAATGTTTTATTTATTTGGTAATAAATAATTTAATTTGTTATTGAAACTTCAAAAATACTTAACTTAGCTCGCTTCCCCCCTCTCCCTCTTTCCATCCCTCCCCTTAAAATGGCTGGTAGAAGAAGAACATTCCGGCTATTAACTTTAGCATTCTACTTTTAGTTATTTAACGTTCCCTTTCCAAACCGACTGATTAACCAAGATCCTAACAACTCACAGACTAAGAATGAATGACCGGCAGATATTTCTCTAAGCGACTGATAGCCTATAGTTACTGTCTTCATAATTCTTTCTGCGTGTTTTTTTTAACTGTCTCTCGATCCTTTGGAAACAGAAGTATTGTGATCGTTAAAAATATCAAACTCAAGATTTTGATAAATGTTGAATATTCATGAACCCTGAAACAGAAAAATTGGTTTTAGCAAAGCCATCTTTCTGTCCGTGTGGCTATATCTCAACCTACAGGGGAGACCATTTTACCGATCGTGCTAAAACTGTACCGATCTAGAGTTTTCAAAGCTCATAAGGTTCCCCAAGCCATTTTTGGAATTATACTTCGAGCCCTGGAATTAATGGTAGATTATTGAAGGGCAAATAGAGAAGAAATTGACTTTGTAGAAATTTTCTCTAACGAGTTTGATTAAATTTTGTATCCAGGTATTGTTTAACATCATAAACAAAATGTCAATTTTCGTTTTCCTATGAAAATGACTTTAAGGGTACGTTAGATAAGCGGATATTCTAAATATCACTGTAAAGTTGTAGTGTTATTGAAAATAAAAATCTTTCATTTGAAATATATTTTTATAAAACTTATAGTCACTGAGATATAAGCAAATATATTTTTTTCATACAACTCTTTGAAATTTGAAATTGATTGTTTTTTTTGGGTATCTTTTAAAACCGCGTCTTACCACTCGTTAGTTTATACGTGTATGTATTAATTACGCTAGTAGTTTTAGGGATTAGGAAGATTATATTTAGAGGAAGTGTAGCCGCATTTGCTTGGAGGGAATGGGAAAACCCATTTTGGAAAAAAAACACCCTCAGTACACCCAACCTAGATTCGAACCTTGATCTCCCCGTCATCGGCAGTCTAGTCTACTGTGAGGGTATTGCGTTAGACCACGTGGACACCCAAGCGGAAATTGATAATTATGCACTTTTGTGGATAAAGATGTTCTTTTTTTCTCAATGTTTCTGTAAGAGTGAATTATTATTTCGGCTATGCGCTTTGTTGTAGTGTTTCTGCAACAGTGTTTATTGTATGGCTTTACAAATCTTTCTAGTTTTTTTTAGTAAATATCTCTATTTTAATAAAAAAAGAGAAAGTCGGTGTAGTGCACCGCACCATTTATTTCTCTTGAACGGGGCTATATATTTTAAATGATAACTAAGCTAGTGGCTGTCGGTGGGTTGATAGATGGCAAGACTTGACATGTGTAGGGTCACGGAATAATTAGTCACTGCCAATTACTGGCGTCACTCGGAGAAGCGTTTTAATTGGTCAGGGTCAAATTAGCGGGTCAACCCCCTACCACCACTATCATCATCATGAAATAAATAATATAGAAAACACAGTAGTATTAATGCCATGTGACAAGAGAAGTTTAATGGGAGAGAAGGTTTGTTAAACTGTGACAAACAAGACCAACAATTTCATCGAGGTTATCAAGAATATGTGAGACTCATGTGAAGGACACATTTAAAGGGCGTTGGGGTGACGTGAGGTTCGATGTTCTATAATTGACTGCTTTAGTAGTAAATATGAGAGAGGCTCACAAACTATTTGAGCCCTACCACCAAATCTTGGATAAAAAATTGAAATACAACTTTTAATGGCTCGTCAGGGAGTCAAACCTAAAAATGTATTGGTTCTTGTCCTTGTTCTGATTCTTCCAGTAAACATGTTAAACTTTCGGTGCTGGTTCTGTTTAGATAACAATAAAAATTTTGTTTCTTTTTGGACTTAATTAGGTTCAGCTTCTCGTTCTGGTTCTTTTAATTTTTAATTTATTAAGTATACTACAATTATAAAATTTGTGAGTGGGAAATTGAATTAAAAATAATGTACAGCCCGTTAAATGTTAGCTATATTTAAAAAAATACAAAGTATCAAATTGGACCTAGACAAAAAAATCCTGAGAAAAGGAAAAATAAATTATTTCAAATAAGATCAAGGTAAAGAAAGAAGGTAATAAAATGTAAACCTAAAAATTAATTTAAGAATTATTAAGAAACTTTATGAGCCTAAGTATATATATTGATTCCAATTCCAGTTCTGATTCTTAGGCAATTTATTTTTAGGTTTCCTGTTTTTATTCTGGTTCCTTAAAAATAACTGTTAATTTTGGTTACTGGTTCTGGTTTTAGTACAAGTTAGACTCTTTGATATTTGATATAAACTTTATTTCAGCCAAGATTATTATGCGTCAATCTGGCCATAAACAGGATAGCTTGTGTTCAGATCTAGGCTAGGTGCACTGTGGAATTTGTTTTTATATAACCTTTCCATGCAAGTGATGGTGTACTTCCTCTTGACTACCCTCTAGAAATACCCCCTAATGTGGGAGTGTAGGGAACGCGAAAAAAGTCATTGTTTTTATAGTTTTTATAACAATTTATTTTTCTTGCCAAAATAAATCAAATATTTCCCTAAAATTTTATGACAGCGTTTTATATTCATTTAAAAATGTGATGGGTTTTTTTTAAATACCGCTATGCTCATGACAGATATTCAACCACTGTTGATATTACCATGGAAAGAAAATTAAACTCATTGTTATTATCAGAGCAATATTTGATTTATTTTGGCAAAAAAAGTGTTGCTTTAAAAACTGCAAAAACACCTATCTGTTCTCACATCCTTCTCCTCCCTTAAATTAAGCTGTTAATGACCTTGGAGTTAAAAGTAATGATCAAAAATAATTGAAAGTCTAGCTTTCCTCAAGTGTTTACAATGAGCTATCAACAAAATTGTCAACCCATTTTAGTGGTAGAATGGTTTAAGGCATCCCTCTTGCAATAGACTGGTCTACCGATGACGAGGAAATCAAGGTTTGAATCTCAGTTGGGTTATTTTTGTGTCCACAACGTCTTACTACCCGTCCTTGTTATCAGAATAATTATACTGATGTGTAGGGTTGATGAAGGTAGAATTTAGGGGAAATGTACTCAAATTTTCTTGGGAGGTAAGAGAAATATAATTTTGAATTAAACAACTCACTTCGTCTGCCTGGGATTTGAATTCCAATTCCACTAGCAGTCCGGACCAGGCGAAAATGATACCTTATCCTATGTCACACCGATGCAGGTCATCTCCATTTGAATTTGATAAAAAATAATAGTACAGCCACTGAGCAGAAGTTAGCTGCATTAAATAAGGTTATCTAAATATGAATGTTTTAATCTGGCATAAACCTAACCCTTTGAGAGATTTTGGTAAAAAAACTCATAGAGATCAAATATTTGGACCTCCCGTGGTTCCAAGAAAGTGGAGGTTGGAATGATTAAAATATTATTAAAAGTGCAGTACACAAAGGATAATAAAAATCTATATGTTAAGCGTTTGAGGAAAAAACCTTTATTTTGTATATAATTTGATAGGACCGTATACGATACTTGAAATCAAGAGAAAACGGCTCAACCAATTTTGACCCATTGAAATTCATTTTAAAGTTTAGGGGTCCAGGATGTCATCAAAAATAGTAGTTTCCATCGAAAGACCGATTTTCCAAGAGAATTTCCGGCTCTTCTGATGTATGCGCAGTGGCTCAACTGCACCGTCATTCTTTGTTTACATCAATATGGAAATCATGATTTGTGTATGATTATATATCGGTAAATAAAATATTTATCTTTAGTTAAAAATAATAGCAGCTCAATAATATTCTTACTAAAGAGATTTTTTTTAAAACATTCATTGTTAATTTTTAGTAAGGATAATTAAAGAATTAAAATAAGGAAAGAAAAATTTAATCTTACAATCAAATGTAATTTAATATTTACTGTAAGACTTTACGTCAAATGGTCAAGAAAGGTTGAATAAGTAATAACTATACAATTAATTATTTATTTGAGAGGAAAGAGTCAATATGCAAATTAAAAGTTCCAAACACAAATAAGGAGAGATTAAAAGGTCATATTGGTCTAATGATCATAAATTGATAACTAGCCTATACCTTTAGCCTAACCTATATAACACATATCCCATTATATTTTTATAAAATTATATAAGTAATGAAATGGATATATTTCTGTTTAAAAATTATTTAAAGATGTTCAATTCAAAAATAAGGTATGTTTTCAATTAACAAAATTATAGTTACTGGTGCATAAAGCGTAAAAACTATTTTGATGAAAATACAAACATATAAAATCGACACTTAATAAAGTAACATTTAACACTTTAAAATATAAAGAGAGGAATTTTAGTTTTTGAACAAACGAGAATAGGTATATGAATATGTTATAAAAAGATTTTAAAAAAAGTATTTAACATAATATAATTGTAAAATAATATCCAGAACACTTGATATGTAATAACAATAATTTTTTGTATTTAAGATTGAAATATTTCCCAAAAATATCTGCTTGTATTTGAAGTTGATATTATTCCTTATTCCTCAATTGAAACAGAAAACAAATTAATACTATATTCCATACCTAGTATATTATAATTCATACAGAGTCGCTATTATTTATGTGGTTTAGGTTTTCAAATCTCTGTGTATATATATATATATGCTTATATTTTAAAACTAAAATCACCTGAGATAGGCTATTAGATGATGAAGAAGTTTTGAACAGTTGAAAAAAACAGGACCACGCTTGGTCAAGTAACGGTCAATAAATCTACTCTCCACAAACACGCACTAGTGGATACATGGACAAAGGATTCAGTTTGATTTTGTCTGGTGCTGGATGATTGGAAGGTTGGAGTTTGAATCCCGTCTGAGTGTGAGGTGGTTTTTTTAATAATTATTTCCCACACTCTTTTCAGGCATATGTGATTATATTTTATCTAGATGTTACCTTTCTTATTCCTATCAAATTAGTTTACATATGCGGAAAGCTCCTATGGGTTGTAGGACGTGGAGCACGTATGATATATCAGAGCAGGGCGAGGTTGAAGTTCGAATCTCATTCTGATTAATTGGGGTAGTTTTCCATAAAATACGTATTGCTGTGGTTCTAGGTTTTCTCCACGATAGCGCGGTTCCTCTTTCCATGAATAGCTTTCATTTCCCTGCCACTTAGATTGAGCCGTTAACAACCCATGAGATAAACGTAATAATTTTAAAATAAAATATTGTCATTGAGGTCATAAACAGTTTGGTCGTTTAGGTTTTATTATTATCATCATCGAGTGTGGCCTCAACAGCAATAAAACATACCAATTAAAATTATTAATATAATTAATCACATCTTTATCTATGTCTTTCTTTAAGCGCCCAATTAATTTGATGTATCGTTACAGTTATATCTATCTCGACCTACTTATCTTGCCTTGAAATGTTACTTGTGTTGCTTAGAATTTATCTTTTAAATATTATTGGCAATCTAAATAAGCGTGATAAGTTATTTATAAACAATTTTTCATCACAGACCAGTGAAATACTCGAAAACGTTTAACACAAGTTAAACCTGCATCAGTGATGGGTACGTGAACAAAACGTCAAGTTTATTCAGTTTTTTTTCTCAGTGACGGTGGTATATTTTTCTTATTGGTTTCTCCTTCTCCTTCCAAGCAAATGCGGGTAGATTACCTCTAAAATGATTCCTTCCTCACTCCTACCCCAGTAGGATAATTATTATATATTTGTATAACCTGAACAGGTAGTAAGACATGGTGATAAAAAATAAAAATAAAATATAGCCCAAACGCGTGAGGGGGGAAAAAACTAGCTCCGATCGGTTTGTTTTTAGTTAGTTTCCTCATCTCCCTTAGATAAAGTCGTTAATAGCCCTGGTGCTACCTACATGCTCTAAGGCAAACATTTCAAATCTGTGGCCCAATCAATAATTATGTGCGGCCCACGGACCTTCTGATAACATACAATGCGGCCCAGTTCTTTTTTTTATATAAATATTATAGAAATACACCATTTGGGAACTGCCTATTATTTTGGGAAATTTAGCAAGTGAGGTTAATTCCCAATATTTGTTAAACTTTCACACCAAATTCGCGCAATATTTGGGAGCACATATGCGTGTGAACAGCTGTTGGTTGCTTTTATGAAAAGGAACAAACGCCCGACAAATTATGTATGATGAATACTATAAAAGGTTTTACCAGACAGGCTTTCAAAATGTCTATGAAAAAGTAGCTAATGGACATTTATTGAATAGCTAAATATGATTAGTAATATATTTTTTCAATCTATTTTGTCCCCTTCTTTAACCATAGTAAACATTTAATCCCAGCATTAGTGAAGATAACAAAACAAGTTGTTTATTTCGATAACGGAGTGAGAGTACTATTGGCAGTAAAAGTATTGAAAGAAAAATATTGAGTAAAAAACTACTAGTATCGAAAGGGAAATACCAATATTAGTAAAGGGTCGATACTGTTTTCGCATCCCTAGGTGCACCCTGGGTAACGAATGCTCTGTACCACGAGGGCGGCAAACAGGCGACCGAACTGGATGTAATATCTTACCAGGTCAGAAATGCCATACACTATTTATAATCAGAAAAATTACTCTAAAGTAGATTTTTAAAGTATAAATAAATTCTACTTTACCTAATTGCATGCCTATTAATAATTTTTTTATAAATAAACCCATTATACCTTGCAGGAGTTCAAGGTAAACTTAAGGTCCCAAGCAGGGATGTCAAACTCGATACCACGATACCCTCAATTCTTACTGGTATCAAAAGAATCGAGAATCTTAATATAACGATTCTCGATTCTTCTATTTTTAGCTCTCAATGAAATTAACGGTAGTCAAGCAAAATGTCAAAATTCAGGATGAATAATAATCGATTATCTCTCATATTAATCTATTTGTCATTATTTGCTCTAATATTTTGGTTTAGTTGAGTACCCTTTTTGATGAACTTATAGACGTGTGTTTGCGACAGTTGTTTGCTATATATATTTTTTGAGCCAGCGGTTCTCAAACTCTTTTTAGATTGTACCTCTTGGCCATGACTAAAAGTTTATTGTACCCCCGATGTAAAAAATTTACAAATAACAGGTTTTTAAAAAATATGACCACACAGTAAATTAATAATCTTAAACTTAAACTATTGGGGAAAAAATCTGTAGTCTAAATATTTCAAATATGACAAAGCTATTTTGAGAGAATCCTACTGTTATAGCCTTAATATGATATCTTATTGAGAATTGTTATGCTCTGTTAAAAAAAACATATTTTTTTCTGTAAAAAGTCTGTAGAAAAGTTTTATAAAATTTCTTCACAAATTAGTTCAAAAATAAAGAAAAAAAGTAAACCTAAACACAATATTTCCAAATCAAACTTTTTAATTGTAGTTCTGGAGCTGATATATTATGAATCCCAAAGTTTTTCAGTGAGAAGGGTGTGGCTGCATGGCTTGGCACAACTTTTTGGTTGTCCAGTTAAAACTTTCAAGCGGAGGTCCAGCTCCAAATTTAGCCTGTTGCGGTACTTATTTTATAGGTAACCCATGGATGAAAAACCCCTCTCACAGAAATATGTTGTTGAGAAAGGCATTATAAACTTGATGGCACGGTCAGCGATATGAGGAAACTTGTTCGGTTTCTTCAACCAAAAGTCTGAAAAAGATGTTTTCTTGAGGGTTTCATCACAGGACAGTTCAATGATTTCTTCCTTTTCTTTTGTTGAAAAGAAGTCTGGTAGACTGGAGTCTTCCAATGCAGAAAAAGGGCCTCGCATCCGGAAGTAGAGGGTTGAAAATTCTCAGAAATCGGTCTCCAGCCGAGAGTAAATAAGGGAAAAAGAGGGGTGAAATCCAAATAACGGTAACTGCAACAATTAGAGGTTTTCATAAGTCCCTTCTCATTTTGTCAATTTTCCCTTGAGAGCTGCTCGTGTACCCCCTGAAAGATACCCGCGTAGCCTACCCCTGGGGGTATGCGTACCCCAATTTGAGAACCACTGTTTTAAACTATTCACTAATGTTTGATTCAGTGAGCCTTCATTATAGTTAAAAATATATACTTACTATTTTAATTTCAAATTATTTTATTAATTACGTATAATATGCTTTAATACTTGGTAAAACCAATCTTTTCCTTTGTTAAAATTTAAAATGTATGCTTTTTATTATTATTATTTACATTTTTTGGGTTTTTTGGTAAGCTATGAAGTTGAATAAATAGGTTTTTAGATGATGTTGGATGCTTGGAAAAATAATTAAATAAGAAATGTTCCAGAATCTAAATCGGGAATCGAAAACTTGAAGATGAACTTAAGAATCGACATAAAAAAAAAACAGGCGTCGTGATATCTCTAGTCCCAAGTTATTTGTATTTACAATAATTGAATTATTTAGTGACTTTTACAAAATTATGATCGTATCAAAAATTCATTGTTCTTCATATAGAATAATGCCGGGATCACGATCAACTTAACGTAGCGTTCACTTAAAGTTAACTTAACGTATGTGTGATCACGATTCACGTAACTTAACGTAACAACTCGAGCCAAACATCTTCATTCTCGAATAGGATCTGTGATTTGTAATAGTTTTACAGTGAGGATCTGTGAATGTTTACAGTTTTCAATCGATATAATAAATATCTATTACAAAACTTTTTTGATATATTTAGCTTTCCTATTTTAGTTTAATTATTTTGTTTCAATGTCTGATCACTAGAACTTACGCTAAAGAGTAAACATTGGTCATAATACCAACAAATGAGTTACTAAATAGCCCTGTTGACGTCACTCGCATAATGATTGGCTGGCTAGATCACGTGATACCCTTCAAGTAACGTTCACTTAAAGTAAAAGACCTCCCAGGACATCTCTTACGTTAAGTTAACTGCAAGTCAACGTTAAGTTAACTGCATCGTGATCGCCTCCATTTAAAGACACGAGGAGGTCCTTTACGTTAAGTTAACTTTAAGTTAACTTTAAGTTGATCTTGATCCCGAGATAAGCCCCTGTTCAGTGACGCCACTTGTAAAAGGGGATCTTCTGGACCTGTTTATTTTTAAATTCCAAAGACGAAGCCTTCTGTTAAAAAAAATTACCTCTCTTTAAAAAAAAGGGTCCCCATTGAATAAAAGTACTTCTTTTTCTTTTAACAGCTATGAAAAATTAGGCCACGGAAGCAGTGGAATCAACTCTTATCATTAGGACAGATGATTAAATGAGTCAACTTCTGTGCGCCGAGGGAACGAGGGATTCAAGAGGAGTAGGGAGAAACAAGTAACTATTTAAAACAGTTTTCTTTTCTTAATTTCTTCATTTCACGGCTGATTAGAGAGAAAACGGGGTGAGGGGGACTGTGGAAAGGGAAGAGACAGAGAGATCCACTAATTGGCAGTGTGGTCGGTTAGGGAGAAGACACTGTTAATAATCAGTAGTAATGGGTTGGTCTTGCTATAGGATGGGTTTGATGGGTAAGGGGAGTGTGGAAGGGGGGAGGGGGAGTTTAATTGTCCATTGGACGAGCACGTGGGGAACTAGCCTTTGGTATCTACGTCAACTGGTATACAAGAACATAATAGAATATGTTTGCCGGCTGAATATATTAAATAGAAATATTTAGTCGATTTTAATCAAATATTTTCAAAAACGATCCTATTCGATGAAGTTGTTTGGTTGGAAGAAAAAAAGTTGCTTTCAAAACAATTCAAAACAATTTAAATTTAACCAAAACAAATATTTAACAGTACATTTATTTATGGAACAATATGTGCCCGCATTCACCTGGAGGAAATGCGGGAAAACCTAGGCCTATTGGAGCCCCAGCCCTCCTGTTGTTGGCAAAACCAGACGAGACTAACAACTTTGTCTGAATGCACGCCATTGTATTAAACCAAACCATCGGATTCAATCTCTAAAATAATTTTAATTCATATGCATCACAATATTGGTACGTGATGGTCGTTCACAGATACAATTCTCATTGCTCTTTCTTTTAAATGTATTAAATATCCCAAGTTATTTTTTTTTATGTTTGTGACAGAATAGTAAAAAGATATCGAGTACAAAAATAAGAAATCCCCCATCGGCTTTATTTGCTGAGTTTGGTGATTTATTTCGATCAGTGTACAAGCTATAAAACCAACTTATACTTAATATAGATGACTAGTAAGAAAGCCTAAAAAATATGGCCTGCTTATTCTACAGTACAAACATAGATTACCAAAAAAATATGTCAATACTAATTTATAACAAGCTTTTTTTTTACAACAGCAGTTGATTTTTTCTTTTAAATTAGACTAGCACAAATTCACATCAAATAAATATTCCTTGCACGTAAACATCGTTGTATGGATCCTTAGTTACTCCGAATTAATTTTACTATTTTTTTTATCGGGTTGTTATCTATTTGATTCAGGAAGAAGAAAATAAATCAATTACAGAAGCAGTTTGATGTAAAACGACATTCCAAAAGTCGTCGCAATTAGACTAGCGTTATCTATGAACCTGTCCTCTTGAAAACTGGGTGCAGTGGCTATTATTGAGGAGGGGGGAGTGTAGGGAGGGGGGTGTAGCCCACCTGACCACTTACATAGGTCTTTATTTGGAAATTTGTCTGAGGGCTCTTTAAAGTAGAATTAAATAACTCTTGGATTGCACCCAAAATTTTCCCTGAGTCATTTATCGTATCCTACTGTCAATTATACATAAAGTTTTAAACTAGAACTTTAAGTTATGGGGCGTCTTAAGTTCTGTTCAAATCGAAAGGATCAAAGGGGCTGTATTTATTTGGTGCATGTTTACACAATAACTGGTCACATATATAATTCAAAAACTATAAGGTCGTTTATTTTAGACAAGGATCGAATAAAATAGAATTTAACATTTCACGTTGAATCTCAGTTTAATTGGAACAAAACTTACTGCCCTAATAATGGCTTAAGTTTTAAAGGAGGCCAATTAGAAATGTATATATGTATAATAAAACAAAAAGTCAATACGTGTGTGTATGTTGTGTCCAGAAAAAGATTAACCACTTCTATATTTGCTAGAAAACTGAAATTTGGCAGGATGGGGGAGGGATTGCCTCATATAACCATAAAATTCTCAAAATGAGAAAATGTTAAAATGGGTGGCACTGGGAATTTGGGTATCTTGGGAAGTCTAAATATAGAAAAAGCCTATTAGAGAAGTTAGATAGTTGAAATTTGGAAGGCACGTAGAGATACCACACAAATAATCAAACAGATCTTAAAATTTGAGATTTCAAAGTTGTTATTGGTGAAATGGGTGGAGGGGAGTTCAAAACTTACAAAACTAATAGAAAAAACAACTTACAAGGGTGGTATAAAATTTAAATCGGCAAAAAAACTGACAGGGTGATAGAGGGATTGCCTATTATAACCAGAAAAATCTAAACGTGGGAAAGAGAAAATAAATGGTACGGCGCACCGCACAGACTTTCTCTCTCTTTCTATAAACTCGTAAGATTTCTGAACGGAATAATGTACATTGTATCATCACCACTCCACATAAGAACACGCATAAAATAATATACAATGATATAGAATCAATGAGAAAAGAGGCGCATCTTTGTCCACCTAAGA
>CABFWB010000497.1:26828-53915 GCA_902151455.1 Timema bartmani | reverse complement strand
GGTGAAGGAAGGGTTTGGCAATCAGATAAATCTGTGCCGGGACCGAGGATTGAGCCCCGGACCCTCAGTACAGAAGTCTGACACCTTACCCCTAGACCACCATGTCACCTTTTTATTTATAAACGAACGAGAAATTTTTATTTATAAGGTTACAACTTTGTAGTTGTAAATTGTGTTTTCTTGTTCACTCGTTATTAAAACTCAATTCTTCTTTCTTTTTTTTTTTTCTTTTTGCTAACCATCCCACTCTTCCACATTATGATGGCGCTTTAAGAATTGTTGCCTTTAAACAAAAGATAATCAAGTGTAACACTCAAGGGAGTATTTTTTTTCTGACCAAGTGGGAGGAGTCGAAACCCGGCAGTTAAAGCCAAACAATTGGAAACCACGCAGGCAGCCCCTTAATGAGGTAACGAAGCGAAACTAAAGAAAGAGCGATCGCTCTACAGGTTTCAGATGACCGCCAAGCGGGACAAGTTCAAAGAATGTCATGGCAGACAAAAATAGCACGGCGGCGCCTCTGTCGGGATTCTTCGGATAATTCCGTGACTGCTCTCGGTAAGCGAAACACAATGGTAGCCTTTCATAAATAGACACTAAACAATGTTCTATTTCATTTCAAAGGTCTTATTTTAACAAATATATTATTTTAGCATCTTAAAATACACCTG
Organism: Timema bartmani; assembly: GCA_902151455.1. Lineage (NCBI taxonomy): Eukaryota > Metazoa > Arthropoda > Insecta > Phasmatodea > Timematidae > Timema > Timema bartmani. The sequence goes on along the minus strand of CABFWB010000497.1, from coordinate 53,244 downwards.
GAATAGTGAAGAAATAATTTTCATTCAAAATATTTTAAACTATAAAAAACAAAACAAAAATGGTCGTCCAGTACCTATATATAGAAAGGAGTAAATGGATACTCTTTTTTAAATAGTCACTCGCCTTCCTTTATAGCGGACTAAATATAACGAATGGTACGCGAATACGTTTCATCTCTATTTACAAGTGAAATAAGTTATTTTCAGAGGTAGTTTCAAGAACTATAACGTTTTCGTGAGTTCGGGTTTTTGGATAGCAATAAGAGTGTTCAAAGCTTTGAAAACTTTTAGACTTAACTTTGAATATTTGTCAACATTGACTTCACTTCGAAACTAAATTTTGGCTTTGATAATAATTGCAAAGCCATTAAAAATATTTGCAGTCAAATCACACACATTGGGGGAAATAACCATTTTATTTTGGCGTGTACAAAGCAAGCATTTGTATTAATTGAATAACATGTTGTAATATCTACATAATTTGGAGAAGATCTGTACAATTTTTCGCTAGTAGATTTGTACATAATGCTTAGTGTCTAAAGTTATATAATTGTTCAATATAAACAAATTTTTGCAAATTATTTGATTTCTTCTTGAAATCAAATAAAGTGGACTACGTACACCAGGCCAAAATAGGCAAATCAACCAAAACATTTATTACAAAATATGTTTACTGCGAGGAAAAAATACATCTGTTTTTTGCTTTCATTTAACAACAGAGCTAGTCAATAAACTAAAGCATTTTCACATGAATGTGTTAAATAAATAGATATTTTCAAGATTATTAAAAAGTTACCGGATAATCTTTACTACTACGATATTGCAAACAGCAAATAAACATAGCGTGTGGCGATAAAAACAAGAATTATTTTTATGTCAACATATTAAATGACAATGTGAAGCCTGTTTCGGTGGCCACATAGTCTAAGACGTCACTCTAGTGTAGTACTGAACTGCTGACGTAGGTAGATTTGGGTTCGAATCTCGGTTGGGTGTACTAAGAGTGGTTCTCCATAAATGGTTTCCTTTCACGCAAATGTGAATACAATTCCTCTAAATTCGACCTTTATCATCCCGTGCACACATTTTTCGCTTTTAGGAAGACTTTTGTGAATTATTTATAAGAACATTTTTATCCACACCACAGCGAAATTATCTAAAATATTATATGGAATTTATTTACACCATACAAATGATGTAAGTCAATTTTAAATCTAAAGTAGAAAGGTTTTTTTGTCTTCTTGTTTTATGTCTACATATTAAAGGTGGGATGGAAAGGTGCTAGTTTTAAAGTTGGATTGAATGGGATAGGATCAGTGTTTTAGCAGTTTTTATATTAAAATATTTTTTCGGTCAAAAGAAATCAAATATTTCTCCAGTATAAACATAGTAGAGTTTAATTTTTTTCACATGGTGATATCAACAGTTATTGAATATCTGTCATGAGCATAAAGAAAATAAATGAAAAACTTTTTAAATGAAGATAAAAAAAAAGTGTAATTAAATTCCGGAACACTCTTGACAGATATTCGAGAACTGTTGAGGTCATCATACGAAGAAAATTAAACTGTATATTTCTACCGAAGAAATATCTTATTTCTTATGGCTAAAAAATGTTTTGATATAAAACTTCAAAAACACTTAAACTTTTCTCACATCCTCTACACTCCCAACTTAATGTTAGTATTTTTGTAGTTGTTATTTAAAAATACATATTTTAAGAATAAATAAAATATTGCTATAGAAGATAGGTTTAGTTTAATCTTCTATACATTTCCTAAATATCTCACATTAGCATAGTGGCAATTAACTAGGCCTTTTTATTTAAAAAATCTTATCTTCAAATACCACTTTTGTCAGGGAGAATATTCAAGAACTGTTGATATTACTATGTGTATAAAATTAAAGCAAATATATTTACTGAGCCAGTATTTAATTATTTTGGCCAAAAGTTTTCTGTTATAAAAACTGTAAAAATACTAACTTTAACTCGCGTCCCTTTCCATCCCACGTTAATGCAATATATTTGTGCATTTGTGTGGAGTACATGAGATAGTATAGGAAGCAAAACTTGAGATGGTATTAGAATAGAATGAGGAGACAGAAGGAGAGGATGTCAAAGAAAATGAGGTAAATGAAGTATGTATGAGGATAAGAATTGAATCAATTGAAGGAGGAAAAATTGTGGAAGGATAGAGGAAGATGGATGCATTTTACTAAACTGACCCAGCCACAGGCTGGGAACAGTCGATGATAATGATGAGTATAGGACTGTGCGAGATCGACTTTTTTGGTATGAGACGAGATCGGGAAAGGGAATTTTAGAATCCCTTACTTCGGGACGAGAGCGGGAATTAAAAATGTAAAACTAGTTATTTATAAATTTACTAATATTACGTACCTTAAAACACTGACAATGTTTAATTTGTTAAATGAATAAATAGGTCCTAATAGAGGAAATTTAAAAACCTATAAATAAAGTTAAAATTTTAAGCAATTTTTAATACTTTTGCTATAACTTAGGCTACTTAAACTATAAACATTTATGAAACACATATTAAATCTAAATTTACATCTAGAATAGGTTGACATACATTAGATAATAAAGAAAACATGAAAAGCATATTTAAAAGTAAATTAAATATGGAAAAAAAGCAATTCCCTAACTTTTCCCGGAATTTTCGGGATTACAGAATATTTTTCTCGGCAATTGGGTTGGTAGCGGGAAACCCGAAATTCGGGAATCCAGTACACCCCTATGAGTACATATGTAATTTTGTAGTAGATTTCAGTGTTTTGTAGGGAGACACATTCTAAATTATTATAAAACATGATAAAGACCAATATCAGACTAGGTAGATAATTTAATCAAATATCAGCCCTAAGTTTGGAAACACAAAATACCTCATCCAATTTTAAAGTTTTTTTTACATACTTCTGGTGTTAACCAAATACAACGAAATAACACCTAGTAAAAACATAATTTTGTATAAGTTTTTTTATAGTCTTCTAGTAAAATCTTGGTTACATTATCATAATAGGAACGTATGCGTGTGAAACAAACATTATATCAGACAGACATCACATACATGAATTCGTGTTAAAGGATCTTTTTTCTTACATCGCGTCTTACTGCCCTTTCAGCCTATATTAGTGTCCACACTGATGGGCTAGGTGTTAGGAATCTAGAAGTGTAAGGAGGTAGTGTGGGAGGCCATTTAAGATAAATCCCTATAAATACACCCAACCAGGATTTTTTACCTTATCTCACCTTAAGTGATAGTTAAGTTCATTATGAGAGTGACGTCTTTTACCTTTCGACCACTAAAGTGGATCAACATTTTACCAAAACAGAGTATACATACTCGGCAATGTAAAGGGCCTAATAATCAATACACGTTCTGAGAACCTATATGTTTAAACAAGGAGAAGCACATGACCCAACCTTATTTTTTGACTTTTTAAAGAGCAAGAGAAGGGTCCGGGGATCCTCAAAGAACAAGCCGCAAAACTGCCCCCTCACGACCGGCATCCTGCAGTACAAGGTTAGAGACATGTTGTCAATTAGCCGGGAAATAGGATCTCATTTTAGGAGAAAACGGGTACAAGTGTAAACTTTTCAAGGCTAATTTATTTTAGTTAGCAAAGCTATTTGGGGAATATGACTTACAAACTAACATAGTTCCGAACATAGCAGAAATAGTCGGGTCAAAATAGGAATCAACTTATTTGACTTTTCAAAAATAGCTCTAAATATATTTTCAAGTAATCATACGCCAAGATATTAGTTTGCACATGTCTGTTGAAATATGTTGTCAGTTTTGATAGCTTTTAGATCTATATTGCCAGGATTGCCACGTGCCTAAAACATGTTTTGTGTCTTTATTAAAAATATGGAAGAGACAGGCCATTTCTAAAAGAAACTAGAATAAACACTGGAATTTTTGTGAGTTTGACACATTTAGCTGCAAGATCTAAATAGTCAGTCTTTGCATATAAGAAATAGCTATTTGTATTTTTATAAACATCCATTACTGTTTCCAGCCTTTGGCCTGGGTCAGTTTTTTATCCAAGCTATATTTTTTCCCCAACCGGCTTTCTAGGCCTGTCGTAGCTTCACATGCCTTATAATCTAACGACTAGGACAAGAACAACATCCAATCCCCATCCGTTAATTCATCACTGTGAATGGGTGAACCCACATCTCACCATTGATAAGGTTTTCAGCCGTGCCGGTAATCAAACCCGGCACCCTTAACTTAGTAGACAGACATACTACTGACTGAGATAAGGTGTCAGATTATTTTGACTCCTGCCCCTCTGAAATATTGGTTTGGGTTAAGACTGCTTACATTTCTCCATCAGCGTCAACTCTTCCTTTTTTAAAAAAAAAACAATTATTTGAATTCTCACTTGTCAATTTTATGAACAATATTAATTTATTCATCCGTACCTTTTTATGATTTTCCCCTTCTGGAAAACCTGGAAAAAAACAGAGAATTTTGTATTACGAAAATAATGCCATTTTGCTGGTTCGGTCTACTTTACATCTATTATTAATATATTTAACATAGTTTAAGATGTTGAAATTATTGATAAGGAAATATTTATATTATTATATTCACGAGAATCATATCTTACTACCCGTTCCAGATATCCACTTAATTAAACAAATGAAGTTTAGAAGAATAAGTTAAAATTTAGAGGAAATACATTTGCATATGCATGCAGGGAGCCTTAGAAACCACCTAGATAAAACCACCTCACCACATATGGCTGGGATTCAAATCCCAACCTCCTCGTCACCAGCAGACTAAGCAAGAAAAGAGTGGCACCTTTGTCCGTGTGCCCACAAAGGTGAGTAAAATGCTTTTATATTTTGTAATTTTGATGACAACAATCTCAAGCTTACACTTCCATGCTCCTTATTTAATATATATATTTTTTTACTTACGTATTATATCTATATAATCTAAGCAACACAGTTAATTGAAGTTGACAAGATTTAAATATAAGGAATAATTTACTCGCAAATAAAACGTATTCATATAAATTGTTTTAATTCATTAAATTAGTCTTGATATTATCAAAATGGTGACTGTATCTGTGATCTAGTTGTCAAGAGTTCTTGGTTATAGATGCAGTGCTCCCGGGTTCAATCCCCCCTGCTTCAAAAACATATCTATAAAACAGTGGGTCTGTAACGGGGTCAAACTCAGCCTCGTGAGAACAAATTAGGAGCTACTTAAATAAAGAAGTAGTATCTCCGGTTTATAAAACTGAGATTAACGGCCGGAGGGCTCGGTGTGCTGACCACATGGCACCGTGGATCCAAAGCAGCTTTAGGAAAGAAATGAAAATTTCTTTAATCATAGAAGAATAAAATTTGAAATAAGGCTTACACTGGATATATTTTATTGTGTGTATTTATTAATAGCACTATAACATTGTTTAAAACTTTGGTCTTAAGAAACGTAACCAAAATTGCAATTTATTGAAATGAATATATACAAGATGTATTTTATTTGGTGTCAAATATTCTAGGGGCGTATTCCCATCCACTAAACAGTAAGAAAAGTTAATATAAACATGCGTGCTGAAACGCTTAGTTTTTAAGATAGCAGGAGCTTTATTGTTCAATTAATAAACAATCCAACAGAAGAAGTAATGCAATTAAAAAGGACAAAGTTAAACAAAAACAAACAAAAACACTAGACAGGACATTTTGTTACCAAAATTTTCAACAAAAAAAAGGGGGTTGGGGGTCTGAATCGATGCATCCTCTGAGGGTGCGTTTGATGCTTTGTCGTACTCAGTTTAGTTCAGCTGGGATGTTACGTATTAGTACACATCCTAAGTTTGGGTATGGGTGTGTTTTGTTCTAGGCTTTGTTAGGTATCAGGTCGTGTACTGGTAAAGCTAATTTTTTTCCAAAGACCACGTTAAATATATAAATAAATATATGACTAACAAAAATTAAATTCGAACGGGATATATATGGGTTTAGACAAATCATTTTATGTGACTTTATTAAAAAAGTAGTGTTGTTCATGGGTTCAAACCCAGCTGGGGTCAACGGATTTTTCTTGAGTGATAAAAATCCGTATCACAGCTTCCTTCGGAGGAGAAGTAAAGCAGTCAGTCCCATGTCGATTGGGGCATGTAAAAGAAACCTGTAAGGTTTCCCGGAAAAAGTTGGAAGGCCCTTTCGTTCTCGCTCATAGAAATTCTCGTGTGCTGATTAATCAGTCTGTTCAGAAAGTGTAAGTGAAATACTTCAAATGGATATAAAAAAATTAATATGATAGTTGATAGTTAAACAACACATATTATTTATGCTGTCTTATACATTTTGTATTAATACTATTAAAGTATAGGTATTATTTTTAATTATTATTGCACACTTTAATAGGGTAGTAGTTTTTAATTTGAACTAAATCAGTGACTTTATTACATTATATAGCACTATTACACGGATAGTTTAATAATCCTTGCTTTGAAATCCACTATGATAAAAATTAGGTTTTTTTGTGTGTGTGCACAGTATTCAGATGTTTGTAGTTTTTTTATGGTTAAAGGGGAGAAAATAGATTATAAAATCCAATTAATGACTATAGATGAAAAATGTAGGTGGACAGAAAAGATAATAGAATAAACTAAATACCAGTGACGTGCAGTGTTGCCAAAGTAGGCAAAGCTTGTTTAAGCTGTAACGGTCAAATGTTCATTAGCACTTGATCTCCCATTTGACCAATCTCACTTTCTACTCTGTTCTACCCTACCTCCCATAAGAATGCATTCAAGCTGGAACCTGACCAATGAGCGACCCTGTCACCAATTGTCACAAGTGGCGAACTGGTCATAAAAGTGTGGCGGATTTGAGTTTGCCAAAACCTGATTTGATGGTCGCATGGTCTAAGGTGCTACTTTTGCATTAGACTAGACTGCCGATGATGGAGAGATCGAGGTTCAAATCTCGATCGGATGTACTGAAGGTGGTTTTTCCAAAATGGTTTTCCACTATCCCTCCTCACAAATGCGGGTATATTTCTCATAAAAATAACCTTCCTAATCCCTAAAGCCATAAGCGTGCAACCCGAATGGGTAGCAAGACGCGGTGCTAAAAGAAAGTGTCTCACAGTAAAATCAACTTTTTCCTGATGGTGTGTCTGGTTGTAACTTGATATTTCCTCCAAGTCATTGGAATCATTCTGGTTTCTGGACGAGTCATTGATGCAACATTGTCATCCCATATTCCCCTCCAATCCCGTTCCCAATACTTTGTTTCATCCATGCCTTTAGACAAAAGGATTGTCAAATTCCACATTAAATTGTCTTAAATATTCAACCCGAGCGATTTTCATTATTTGCATCTAAAGCAGTTGTAACTGAGTAGTCAAAATGTACATGTTGTGAATAAGAGTATTCAAACAATGTGTTTCGTTTTAAATGTTCAATTGAGCAACCATATTTCTCAAATTTTAGATGGTGTGGTGAATTTAACTTCTCATTCGCCACACCTGTAGCTACATTAAAATGTATGTTGCCCACCTCTGTTTTAAACAAAGAATGCTCATCTCACCAATGCCTAAAGCCACGCTATCGCTAACTATTATAATTATTTCAGTGAACCACTTACAAACTAGCTTAAGATATAATACGCTTTAGATGGGAATGTGTTTAACACAAAAAAAGGACAGTGGTTTTGCAGTTTTTAAAGCAAAACTTTTTTGTCCAAAATAAAAAATAGATTTCTCCAATAGGAATATAAAGTTTAATTTTATTCCCATTGTGATATCAACAGTTTTTGATTATCTGTAAAGGCTGTCTTGAAATTCAATGATAACTTTTTCTCTTCATTTAAAAAGTTTTTTTATACATAAAATGCTAATATGCTAATGACAAATATTCAAAAACAATGGGAAGAAAATTAAACCCTATGTTTCTACTGGAAAAATATTTAATTTAATTTGGCTATTAAAATGTTTTGCTATAAAAACTGTAAAAACACCTTTTCTTGCGTCCCCTTTACCCCCACCTAAATAATATACACTCATTACTCGCACCAATATAATTATCAATTGGATAGCAATATTAACCTGTAAACAAATATTAAATCTCCTGGCTTATATCACCTGAGGTCGACCCAAGTTGCCCCAGACTTATCGACAACCCTACCATTGAGCCACGGTACGAACTCTTTTAACAGAACAATTTGATCTATATTGGAGAAATGTAATTTTTGTACCCAAACCGATTTCAAAGTGTAAAAATGAAATTTCTCTCCCAAATGTTGGAGAAGAGGGTGTTTTTCTGTAGACCATAACGGACGTTTCGTCCCTTGGCGCCAGCTCTCACTGACCCCTGTCTTCAAGGACCCAACACTCTTCCCCCCCCCCCCCCNATTATGACATTTAAACAGGTTTTATCAACTATATTTTACTTTTTTTTAATTGAATTGGTGGGCATGCTGACAAAGGCGTCAGCCTCATTTTTTTCTGGTCGGCTGGTGATGGAGAGGTCATATTGAAGTGTTTTTTTGTTGTTGTTTTTCAAACTATGTCCATCATTCCCCACACAATAATGTAGAAATACTTTCTTTCAATTCTACCTTCCTCACCCCAGACGAGTTTTGACTTTCGAATACTACAGGACCCGCCTCGGTGGCGTAGTTGGCTAACGCGCCAGTCGTGTTGAGCTAGACCACCGAGGACGGGGAGATCAGGGTTCGAATCTCGGTCGGGTGAACTGGGGGTGGTTTTTCCTAAATCATTTTCCACTCTCCCTTCATGCAGATGCGGGTTCACTTCCTCTACATTCAACCTTCCCAATTCCTAATCCATTAGTGTAATTAGTACTTAAGCGTATTCCCGAACGGGTAATAAGACGCGGTGCTAAATTTTTAAAAATACTACAGGACCCCAGATTTATCGCCTTATATTTAAGATATCATCCTTCCCTTATGCAGGACGGCCTCTTGGTCTGGTGGTCAGCACTCATAGTTACTAATATAGAGGGCCTGGGCTCGATTCCCAGTGGTACCGTAGGTATTTTTCCCAAAAAAGAACTGTTCCTATGGTCACCATGGTCTGGTTAGTTAGTTAATTAATTAAGTTTAAGACTTCAACTGGCACCACATAATAATCATCTTCATCTCCACATCATCAAATTGGGACGAGATAACCGCACCTACATGGTGCCCCAACCTCAGAAGGCAGTTACATATACGCCACTGCTAGTAAAAGACAAAGAATGTGTAGCCGACACACTCTGTTCCCATACGTACTTGGCATTCAAACAGTACTCTCAGTAGTAACCATCAAAGTTGAAAATTCGGGTTTTAGCAATGTTAAATGATATCAAAACCAATACTATAATTTAATATTCTGAAAATAACGTTGAATACTGATTATGTGCCGTCCACAACCATAATTATTACTATGATCAAATTTAGGGCACATTTAAGTGCACACGTGACATGAGGCTAGCAGTGGGTTTATTTTGATGTATTTGAACTTTTCTTTAAATGTTGACTCAGATAACGTAGTGGTATCTCAATGCCAGCGCGTTATACTGGCGTGACTTACTCTAATTATTATTATATTTTTTAGCACCGCCTCTTATTATCTATTCAGATAATACGAATATATACAAATTAAGCTAATGAGCTGTGGATGATGAAGGTTGATTTTAGAGTAAGTGTACCCAAATTTTCATGAAGGTATAGTGAAAAACATTTCTATAAAAACACCCCAGTACACCCGACCAGAATTTGAACCCCGATCTCCCTGTCATCGGCAGTCTAGTCTATTGTTATAGGGACGCCTTAGACCATGTGGTGACCGAAACAGGTGATTATTGTCAACTATAAGCTAAGGTCGGTAGCCAACATTTAGTTTTTCAGCACCACGTCTTACTTCCTGTTCAGCATATATAGATTACTAATTAAGCTAATGAGCTAGGGATGAGGAAGGTTGAATCTAGAGGAAGTGTACCCGCATTTTCTTGGAGAGAGAGCGTGGATTACCATTTTAGAAAATCACCTTAAGTACACCCAACCGGGATTCAAAACCCGATATCCCTGTTACGGGCAGTCTAGTCTAATACGGGAGTGACGCCTAAGATCATGTAGCCGCCGAAGCAGGTAGTAGCCTACTGAGCTAATACATGTTTATAAATGTATTAATAGCAGTGGGCTATTTTTAAATTTGAGGGAATATGGCTTTACCGTGAATAATAGCTTCAATAGGTTTTAAAATATGTTTTTTATGTTTGCTCTTATCACTCGAATGGTAAATTTTTATTCCTAATTGTTTATCTCTGTATACTGATTTATATATTTGACTCTTGGTAGGGGAATATAAGTGTGATGTCAACAGTTGAAAGTAAATTATTAGCTAGTATGCTCCAACAGCTATATATGGCTAGTAGATTCTTGTAAAGCAGCCCATTATTATCAAATTACTAGCAAAGCTTAATTACAGATATATTAACCTCCTAAAAAAATATATTTGAAATTCTGACCATGAAGGTGTTTCGGCCCTTTTGTAAAACCTGCCATACCCATCAAATACATCACATAAACATCCTAATTACACCAATTATTATTGCCCCAAGTCTTCCATTTACCTAAATAATTATTCTCTGCGAGCAGATGACTCCAAAACTGGACGCTTAACCGTCCTATGAAACAGTGTGGGCTGGTTATATTTTTGTAATTAGGGACTAATTTGAGCATCCATTCTCTGTGATTATATGTTGATACTAGGTTCATCATCTTATCGATCACTGATGGAGGAAGATGAAGACTTCTCGTGCGATGAAGTCATTATGTCATTACGTACGCACAATATAAGCTATAATTTTTCGCCTCTACAAATTGATCGTAAATTATAAGGAATAAGCGGTTTAAACCTGCGTATCAAATTATGTTGTTAGACATTTAAAATATAAGACAAAATAGCTTGCAATATTATTTATAATGATGAGATTACGACGCCAGTTGAGCCTTGTTTTTTTTTAATAAAAAGAAAGAATAACCTTAGTTATTAAGTTGATAAAAACAACTCAGTACACAAAACTGCATGTCTGAAAGATAATTTATTCAATATTTGATAGTTAGAATACAGTATGTTTTTAGAAAACAGTTATTAAAGGACATCAATTAAAGAAACTGTCCTTGTTAAAATTATGCTTAAGATACACTAATGCTTTTGCCTTAGATGTGATATTTTATATTATTACTTTTAAAAGGGAAACACTTTTTTTTAAGATAAATTATTTTCAAGGTTGAAATTTTAATTATTTGAGTACTCATAGTTTCCTATATTTGAATGTTTAGTTTAATTAATAGGCCTAATTAAGTTTGACCTACTTACGAGATAATTTAACTGTTAGCAACCTACCTAACACTAAATACATATTTATAGAGCCGGGTGACCTGGTGGTCTGGGGGTAAGGTGTCAGACTTCTGTACTGGGGGTCCGGAGTTCAATCCTTGGTCCCGGCACAGATTTATCTGATTGCCAGACCCTTCGTTCACCTCTGACAAGACGTGTATTGATCACAACTTGTGAATGTGAGGAATGCCAGGCCTCCACTGTGGTTCGGATCCCACGTTAAACTGTGAGTCCTCCATTTCATCTTACAATTACCCTACCATTACACATTAGCGTAAGTGCGTATAACTCGAACGGGTAGTAAGACGCGGTGCTAATAATAATAATAATAATAATAATAATAATAATAATAATAATAATAATAATAATAATAATAATAATAATAATAATAACAATAATAATAATTTTTAGAGCCAATAATAATATCAGACAATCAAACTAGCAAGTAGAACATAGATAGCATGTTGCAGGGTTGCCACTGCCTAAAAAACTGGGGGAAACGCAAAAACAAGAGGAATTTAGTGTAGGCCCACGTGAAAAAACAGGGAAAACACAGGAAATCTGGCCAAAAACAAATACAAATTGTGAATTTGGAAAAGTTAGCCACAGCTTTAAATAGTAGGTCTTTGCATAGAATAAAAAGTGAACTAATTATCGCTTGTTAAGGTTTACTATAGTTGTTTTTTAGCACCACCCACCCCCTTCACTTCTTTACTGAAATATTGGGTTGCATAACCACTGCCTATATTTCTTCACTAAGCCCAAATCATTCTGTTTTTAGCACCAATGAACGACATGATTTCATAGTAGTAGGTTTTATGAAAAAATAATAATTTTACTTCTTTATAATTACTTTAAACCACATTTTATGAAAAAATGGGAACTACTTCTAGAAAACCTGGAAAACACATGTAACTTTGTAATAGTAACGTAATGACAGTAGTAAACAGACTACTTCGACCGAATTTTTCAATATTAGGTTTAATTTGGGTTAAATCCAGATCTTAAACTTTATTTCACAACCAATTCCTATTTATACATATTTGACGACTTTTTGTGCATTGATATTTCTAATTGCGACTTGCGTAAATTAAATTGTTAATATGACCAACAAATCTATTCCTGTTTAGGTTGAGTTTCATTTAAAACATGAGCACATCAACAAATAAACAAATTAATATATATCACAAATACTCAAGTATAATTACAATTACCTAATCATTTATTTGCTGACCGGAAGCAATGCACCACAAATCACTGGTTGAAAAACATCATTGTATATTATATTGTTACTTTCAAATACACATTACATATGTTTATTATTGAACTAATAAAATATCCACGTCAGTGTCCACATGGGTTAAGGCGTCTAACTAGTCTGGTTTGGTTTGCTGGTGACGAAAAGTTTGGGGTTTGAATCCCGACTGGATGTACTGAGAATGATTTTTCCTAAATTATGTGAATACATTGCCTTTAAATTTTACCTTTCTTTCTCCAACCCCGCTAGTGTAAACATACGGCTAGTCTGGAATAGTAGTAATACTTGAAAATACTAATATAATTGGTATATTTTATTCTGACGGTGTAATCTATAAGGCAGCTGCCATACGTTTCTAGATTCTTGTGTCACATGCTTTGAAAATAAATAAAGTAACTGGAAAACTGTCAAAAACTTTTCAAAATGAGTAATTATTGTTTTTATGATCGTGTATACAATGCCGATATCATAGTGCATTGAACGTTTTGGATGGGTGACTCTTTGTAAAAAAAAAAGTGTTCATAAATCTCAGACAATTTACTAAAAGGTTTGCTTGTGTACTTTCATATCTAATATGGCTGCTATTTGGGGTCAGAGCTTTTGTTAGTCTGTATGTGAATCCGAACAATGAGGAGAGGAAAAAAAAAGGCTCAAACAATATCCAACCTAGCATTTAAAATCAAATTAGTTCATAGCTCATTGCATTTCTAAAGAGTTTACGTGCTGAAGGAAGCCAATTGTATGCAAGCTTTTATAAGGGTATTTCAACCAATGAGAGCCTTGGGAGGCGTCACGTGCCATTTACTGCGCATGTATGTGGCATCTGGAATGGTTATTATGTGTATACATTTATCGTAAAGTCCCCATGGCTGCTGACTTCTTATGTTACATTAGCCAGAGTTTAGAGAGGATGAAGTTGTGGGGGAGGAGAAAGGATGTGGCTTTATTCGCTACCTCTTATTTATCATGGAGAATGAAAAGGTGTTTTTTTTTATTCATGGTAGATGTTTTTATCGCAAATACACTTAGATATGAAAGGTTTATGATACCTATCAAAATAATACTGGGGGATTGTGTCGTTGTTTATGTGTTATTAATTAATAATTATTACATCCACCTGAATGAATGCCCCGTGTAATTTATGAAAGTGAATTCGTAGCATAAAAAAAGTGATATGTTTGTTAAATTTACTCTGAATGTTTTGAACAATTTTTTTTTATTTTAAATTACTCTACAGATATCATACAAAATTTCTTATGTGGGCAGTTAATCCTTTACACAAGAAAAGATAATAAAGTGTTTTAAAACATTCAACTATTCATGCAATTTGAAAATAATTCCTTGTTTGTTTCAAAAGAGCACGGTACAGTATTGCTCAGAACATTCTCACCACTTGTCGACTATCTATTGTTATTTCTTTATTTTCTATTTACATGTTTTGTTAATGTTACATAAATAGAAGCAATGTTGAGTTGGTTAGTTTCAGCTATTATATGTCGTGAGAATAGAAACAAAAGAGATTCCATCTTGTTTATAGGTCTAAAGCAGAAGTTACTAAAGATTATGTTTAAAATGTCAATTCTAAAACCAAATAAGGCCATATAGACCATTAAGGCCAACTAATGGTTTGTAAAGAACAAGCGAATAAGTCCGCTAGAGTGCAGCATCTCCTTGTTCGGTATGCTCTTCTGAGTGATAAGAAACATCAACCATTGTTTGCTCCTCAGTGAGCGTCAATGCAGAGAGGAAGAAAGGTTTGTGACCGGAGCTAATTTCGCTGATACTACCATCTGGTAGGTACAGTACATTTTTGTTTATAGCTACGTGTATATTTTATTAATATATCATGTATTTTGTATATCCTTAAAGCGTATTTAATCTATTTTCGATCTAAAAAGAGTTTTATAATAGCACCTCAGTTATGATTTTTATAGGTAAAAAATGAAAATAAAATGTATGTAGCCTTGTAAAGCCAGGAGTTGGCCGTATTAGTGGTACATAACAAATTTACGAAGCGAGCTAGTACTGTTTTATTTATAAGGAGAATAGATTCAGAGATATGATTTTATGTAAAACTTGTTGCAGATACCTCCATGAACTTTGTGATGGAGTCTCAAAAAAAAGACAAAATTATATATTTTCGGTGCCCAGAATGAGACGATGACTAAGTTAAGATTTTTTTTTAAACTTTTTGTTTGATTTAAACTGTAGAAGACATTTTTCGAAGGGTAAATTTAATTTTTTTTTTTCCTTAGTAAAACATTTTTCATTCAATCGTTTGTTTCATTAATTTAAAACTTTATCACTTTTGAAATTGTTGAAATTGAAATTGAAATTGTAAAAACTAAGTGCTGACCTTATTTAGAAACCCTGGTCCTTATAAGGATATTTTGCCTTTTGTTAAAACACCGAAATTATTAATAACCAATAACTAAATTTTCCACTAAAACATTATATTTTCCTTTTTCGCATGAATAAATCTGTAAGAACATTTAATTTGAAAACGATTGATCGAGCAACAATCAACTATTAACGACTCAATCCTTAGCATGACCTTATTTGGCGCTCTTAACTTAGAGAATGTAATACACATTTATTTAAATTTAAGAAACTATATTGTGTTCGTTCAATTTGGCAAGCCATAGGTTTATATTCCGGAAGTCCCTGGTTTGATCCCTGGTGCTTCCAGATTTGTCTGTGAGGATGTGGGTCAGGAAAGGTGTCAAACTCGGCATCATGAGAACAAATGAGGAGCTATTTGAATAAAAAGTAGCAGCTCTGGTCTAGAAAGCTGAGATTATCAGCCGGAGCGTTGGTTATGCTGACAATAAGACACCATCTATCCTCAAATCTTGGCACTATCTTCGCCAGCATACGAGGGCCACTTGGTCAGTATAGCTTGTACTTGCGGACCGACGCCATGCCTTTTATTTAAGTTAATATTTCTAAACTTAAACTAAGTACATAAATTTATACATAAGGAATTGTTTTAATCATTCAATTATAAAACGTTCACTTTGAAAAATTTCACTTTAAATATTTTTTAATTTTGCAGTCCAACTTTCATAAGAATAACCTTATCTGACACATAGAAAAGTTATTAGATCTACTTTCACGCATTCATAAGTCAATTCAAGCTAGCTGCAGATGTCGCTATAAACAGATATTATCAATATTAATTACAAACTAGTAGGTCTATTCATAGTACAGTAAAATGTATTTTCTAAACGTTCTAATATACCAAAATATTACTGTACTTATTTGAACCATATAAAACCCTTTGAGATTTAAATATTGGACACTAAACTATTTTATTCATAAGTACAAACAATTTTTTTTTCTTCTTTAAAATATCAGACATTTATACAACTAAACTTATTGCTATTACTTTATTTTACAAAACAATAAAACTATTGCGTGCCACGCATAAGAAGCGTGAGTTGCTCACTTTGTCAGTCTTAGTATTAAAATGGACATAGCTTGATATAAAAATCATTATTTGATTATTTTGATCGTGTAACTAGCTCCCTAAAACAAAAATTCTTGTGAAATGGAGAATATACTAATTTTTTTCATATTCGACAGAATTTAAAAGAGGCCCTGGTAATCCACAAGTTACCCTCTTTTTGCAAGAAATGTTTCATTATAGTTTCAAATGTTCAAAAATAAATGGGACAAGTAAAAAATGTAAGTATACAATATTATATTATTACATTTGCCGTTATATCTATACGTGGCTTGTGCATAGTAGAGCCCTCATTGGTCAGATATTAACGGAATATATATTTCATGTGAGGTATTTAGGGTAGAGCCTAT
The DNA here is from genome assembly GCA_902151455.1 of Timema bartmani. Classification (NCBI taxonomy): domain Eukaryota; kingdom Metazoa; phylum Arthropoda; class Insecta; order Phasmatodea; family Timematidae; genus Timema; species Timema bartmani. The sequence goes on along the minus strand of CABFWB010000497.1, from coordinate 36,771 downwards.
CTACGATTGGTCAAATGGCTACAGGTTCTGTGAGAACATGTCATAGGTACAGTTTTAACAAGTCCTGCTTACATTGGCAACACTTCACGACACGTCACTAATATATAATTACCTAGCTCTCAAATTTTCCAAATTATGTTCCAATACCAACCAGTTAGTTTAGATATAGAGACACATCAATATCAAACACGGTACGAAATGTTCAACACTTAACTCTATTCAGTAGTGCCCAGTCTCTGATGATCCGGGTGTACGTAAACTATATCTGTTAAAACCAATTATCAATCTTATTTTGTTCGCAGCACACAATTCTTTGTTGTGAGTGCTCGCTGCGCACTGAACGGGCAGGTTGGCAACACTGTGGGAGAATCGTACACGCGCATGCTCAGAAAGAATTATCGCAGTTGAACATGAAATAAGTGTACTCTCTATTTGACAGCATATTGAAAAGTTGTGTAAGAAACAAGCTCAAGCTCCTCATCAAATGCTCAACTCTTTTATTGTAAGCCACCCTGTAAAATAAATATATTAAGGCGATTGGCCCTTTTCATTTGGCGTGGAAATGCAGAGCCGTGTAAACAAATGGTTATCTTCAAGATTTGTTTTTGTTTTGCAATTTTCTTTTCGGAAACGGTTTGTTCAAGAATAGAAGCATGTTGATTAATCTATACTTTTTATATAACACTTCCTCTATAATTTTAACAGTTATCAAATATCAATAGCTTTGACATTTTTCAATAGAAAACTGCCAGTTGCATAACAAAAAATAAGAAAATTTAACATCTAACAAACATTGATACATTATCTTAGATAAGGTTATGAAAATATAACTATAAAAGTTTCACTCGTTCTCGAGAAAACTGATATTTCCAAACGTATGATTTTTCAGCAATACCTGTCCGGTAGTTAGCGCCATCTACGGTTTCCGTGATCCATCTGTTCTTGTTGGCGCGGAAGGATACTTTGGTCGATTGTAAAGCCACGCCACGCCTTTCACCCTTCCGTTTTAGACTTGCACTCGACAGGGCCAAGGGCCTTAAGGTGGGGATGTAGGAAAAGGAGAAAAGGTCAGTGTTTTTGCAGTTTTTATAGCAAAACATTTTTTTTACAATTAAATCAAATCTTTCTTCAGTACATTCATAGTGTTTAATTTTCTTCACATGGTGATATCAACAGTCTGTCATCAACATAGCGGCATTAAATGACAAATTTTTTAAATGAAAAGAAAAATTTGTCATTAAATTCCAGGACACCCTTGACAAAGATTCAAAAACGGTTGAGGTCGCCATATAAAGAAAATTAAACTCTTTGTTTGTACTGAAGCAATATTTGATTTATTTTTAAACAAAAGGGTGTTTTTCGATAAAAATTGCAAATACAATGACCTTTTCTCGCGTCCCGTACTTCCTACCTGAAAGCTTTTAAACATTTTTATCTTATGTTTCTTTTAAAAAAATTATAATCCAAATGAAACTACTTTAAACTACACATAGTTATGTAAAAAATAAAAATAGTAACGTCAAGAATTTCGCGACACACCTATTGAATTTCGAGGCACACCCTTTTAAGGTGGAGTGCTAGTGCGCACCAGTTTAGTGCATTAATTTTGCAGTTTTTATTGCATAAACATTTTTGGACAAAATAGATCCAATATTTCTTCTATAGAATCATAGAGTTTAGCTTTATGCACATGCTAATCTCAACAGTTCTTGAATATCTGTCATGAGCATAGCGGCATTTGGTGACAAACTTTTTAAATGCAGAGAAAAAGTTGTCACTAAATTCCAGGACACTCTTGACAGATATTCAAGAACTGTTGAGATTAGCATGTGTGGAAAACTAAACTCTATGATTCTATAGAAGAAATATTTGATTTATTTTGGCCAAATAAATGTTTATGCTATAAAACTTCGAAAATACTACCCTAAACTCACGCTCACTAGCACCCCATCTTAAGAACCACTGGTCTAAATTGAGGTGAGTGAGCGCTTAACAACTCTGTAAGACGTGTTGCCTACATAGTCTTTTTCAAGGCGTGAGCTTAGAATCTGCTTAAAAATGGGGGATATAATTTATTATTGGCATTAACGAAACAGTTATTTTGTAAATTCATATCGTGTCTAGAAAGATTAAGTCATTTTACTTAATAAATTTCATTATATTAATTATTATTTAGCTGGTGGTTTTTGCCATACTGAATGTATTTTATGATTCTTGTAAAAAATATAAAAAATGAAATAATAATAATAATCCTGTTTGTTTCTCGTTTAGGTGGGCTTGAGGACTAAACGTCCGACCCATAGTCTAATTTGCTGGTGACAAGAATATTGGGTTTTGAATCTCATCCGGGTGTACTGAGGGGGTGGCGTGTAACCTAAAATGTGGTGGAATTAAAACTATCTAGTTAAATATACTATTTACGCCAAAATGAAATTGATCGTCTTCTCTTTCATAGTAAGATATTTAGTGTGATGTGGAATGGATGTTATACTCTTGCTTACTTCCATGGCTTGGTAGGTTAAGTGGCCAACCATATTTTGGTGGAGCCTGGTTAGATTTCAGTTGGATATGACAAAGGTATCTACTATGTGTGGAAGGGTTTGTCCTTATAATAAACGTAACTTTTTATGTGTTAAAGCTGGGTGCTTAGTATTATACGTACTGTAATTTTTTTAGCAAGTTGGTAGATCATGTTTTGATATAACTTATGTGCTTAGAAAATTCACGGTGAATTCCCCCCTTACCCTCCTCCACAAGTCAAACAAACCATTTCAATAGGACGTATTAAAAAAATTCATTCAAGTGTAAATTTTCTAGGGTGATTTTTTGTTACTTTTTATTAATTTAAAAGAGTGCATCATTTTTACTAGATCTTTTTGAACATATGTGATTAGGGTGGATAGGTTTCAGATGTATTCTTCCCTAATAGGCTATCTGGTCTAGTACAAGGTTTACTGGTACATTTCACATTGTTTACAAATGCGATAAAGGCATTACTAGAGGTCAAAGCTGGTAAGATAAAGGTCAATTGTCATAGGAAGAGCCTTATCTGCTATTAGTATTAGCACCATGTCTTACCCTTATCTGATAGCTATAAAAGGTTCCTAGACCAACTTTCACGTATTAATACGTTAAGCCATGTGACCTGCAGTGGTCACTTTTGATATAAATTATCAATATCCATCAAATATCATCAATAATATATAATTTTATTTATTTTTTGAGGTATTTACCATTCACTTCCTGAGCCGACTGATTATATCAGCACATAAGAATTTCTATGATCGAGAGCGAAAGGGCCTACCAATTTCTCCGAGAAAGGTATTTTAACATACCTTCCAGGGAACTTCCACATGCCGCATTCGACATGAAAGTGACGGCTTTATTTTCCCTCCGAAGGAAGCTGTGCTACGGATTTTCTTCGCGCAAGAAAAATCCACTGACCTCATTTGGGTTTGAACGCACAAACATCGGGTCCTGAGGTGAGTACTTTACTCTAAAACCACTAAGGTTGACAAAATATAATAAAATGTTGTCAGTGTTTGCATTTTTTTAAATTCATGTTTTAATTTTCTAAAAGGTTACCTTATAGTAAAGAGACTGTAACAACACGAGTGGTGTACTCAATTATGAACAGGAGGAAATCCTCGGATTTTTTGTGAATTATTTTCTACTTATCAGCACATTTTTACTTTCCATCCTACCACCAGGTGAGTGACTTTGCTATTTAATTTATTTACCGATTTTGTCTTTTTCCCTTAAATAGATCACTAACAACATTATTATATCTTAAATGTTATAAATTAAAATTAATATTTTAAGTCACTGTGACTATGATTTCTAAGGTTTATTTAAAAATTTAATTCTTTGTGCATTGGGTCTTACTATTCACCCAAGCTAGTAATGTTAAAAGAAGAATTGAGAGAAAATTCACCTCCCCATTGTGTGGAGAGAAATTTGGAAAACATTTAGGAAAAAAATCACCCTCATTTAATCGTGTCTAAATTTAAAACCCAACCTCCTTGTCATTGAAAAACCAAAGAAAACTAGTTTCACCCCTTAGTTTGTTTCCAGCCTTATTCAATTTAATATTTGTACTACCTTAAATACAACAAAATTAATAAATCAATTATTATATTTTTCAGGTTGTTTATAATATTCTTGATGTATTCATAAAATCAATATATCAAGAAATGATCTAAGGCTCTCAGTAAAATGATCTAACAGCCTACCGTACTGTTTATATGAAGTTAAGTATTCGTCAGCCATTCCCAGCACTAACCCTCATTAACTAAGTTGGTTTTAAAAATACTTTATAAGCCCGTCCATCCGAATCACAACAATCTAAAATTTCGGTCTCATTTACTAAAATATCAACTATGATTCATCAAATATTAAACATAAATATATTTTAGATTTTTTTTAACAAGCTGTAGACTTTATTCTGCCTTTGTTTGTTATAAAAAATTACACATAGTTCCTCATACTGTTTCATACTGTAAATAAATGTTTTATTTTCATGACATATTGCATACGTCTAATTTTTTACAATTAGTCTACTCCGTAAGGTAGCAACTTACCTTGCCTTATTGAACCATTATAAATAGATTTTAAGATAAAGTCATGGCGTAATCCATTAAGGTAATATTCATAATTTCAGGATGAATGGATTGTTATGTACAATACATCCCTATGAGTGAAAAATCCTAAATTATGGACAATCAGCAATTTAAATCATCCGAAATGGACCTGATCCCTTTACAAACGAATTTCTAATGTAAGTGGAAGGCTAAACCTTAATGTGTGAATGTAGGTAACGCGAATAAAGATCAACGTTTGTATAGTTTTTATAAAAAAATACTTTCTCTTTTTTGCCAAAATAAATAAAATATTGATTCAGTACAAACATAGAGTTTTATAGAGTATAATTTTATTCCCATGATGATATCAACAGTTCTTGAATATTTGCCATCAACTTAGCGGTATTAGATGAAAAACGTTTTAAATGAAGAATTCGAGGACACCCTTGATAGATATTCAAGAAATGTTGAGGTCACCGTGGGAAGAAAATTAAACTCTGTTTGTACTGAAGCAATATTTTATTTATTTTGTCCAAAAATGTTTTAATATAAAAACTGTAAAAACACCTTCCTTTACTGGCTTTTCGCACATCTCCACCTTAAGTAAAAATAATAGTAAAATTGACTGTTATATCGTGTTTTTAATTTATATAAATTATCTAGCATTTCTTAACGTTATTAAAAATGGATTGTAATTATTTCAAGGTGTTTTTAAAGAAATATATAACTTTTAAATGGGTGGTTCATTCAGAAAACATTACAGTGGGACACATTTTGAAACTAAGTTGACTATACCTTTTATCGTATTTCCAGATAGGGTAGCTAAATACTGTGTAAAATAGGGGTTGAAATGACGAGCCAAAAGTGGTGTGAAAGGGGTTGGGGAGGGGTTATAAATTATGAATTGAAGAGGGTGTCATGATGTCAGCCAGTTTTGCCAGGGATTTCATTGGCTATGAAGCGTTACAAGCTATGTGTGTGGAGAGCTGGCATGCAAGAATGTGCGTCGACAAAAAGGGCACATGTGACAGCGGCGAGATATCCCCAAATAAATGGTCGGGGAAGGTAGAAAATAAAGTAGAACTCATACAAAATAAAACCGCTTCTATGGTCTAGTAGTACAGATCCATAGCTCTCGTGTACGATCCCCGGCGCTTCCAAAATGCATCAGTGAAGCAGTGCGTCTGGAACTGATTCGAACTCAGTCTCATGAGGACAATTGAAGGGCTACTTGGATAAAGAATTAATAGCGCCGGATTTAAAAAAAACTGAGACTAACGTCCCGAAGTCTCGTTGTGCTGACCACATGATACCCTCTATTCACAACTGTTGGCACTATCATTGTTAATGGTGGTGGTGGCTCGGACGGAATGACTCGCTTGCGGGCTAACACCATGGAGTATTTTTTGTGTTTTTTTAAAAACAAATAAACATACAAGCTAACGTTTGTTTTATTTTATTCCAATAAACGATGTAAATTGTATACACAATTATTATTAAACAGTGCTACTTTCAGACGAAGGGCCTCTTAGAAATTATAAATATAATTTTTGAGGCCATAATTGATAACAATTTACGATATTATTAGTCTAATTTTACAAGTGTTGATAATATAGATCAAAAGCGACGGCTATAGATAACATGATTTGACGTATGAAATAATGAAAGTAATCTAGTAATTTATACTTTATAGTTGTCAGATCAAACAATTCCTTTGAAAATAAGACTGTACTAATACAAATATTTAGCTTAAGGTGACTCACATCGTTGAGAACGTGAATTAAATTATAAACGCATATAGTCTGGTTTGGTGATGATGGGGATAATAGGGTTCGAATACTAGCAGAGTGTAGGAGGGTGAGGTTTTCCTTCAAACCCTTTAGATTACTTTAAATGCGTTTAATCCAGATGAGTAGAATGACACTGTGGGGAAAATAAAATATGTACAAATTACAAATAAAAACAGCCTGATTCACTATATTAAATTTGAATAATTAAGAAAAAAAGTTAAATTATATGTCTTAATTATTATTTGAAACATAAATTTTAAAACTACGGAAAATATAGGCTTATCATAATATACAAATATGGGATCTATTCTTTAAAAATAATTACTATTTTTTACATCACTGCTACGTATTTAACTCCCGATTTGAAATAAGTACTCAACTTTCTTTAACTAAAGTAATGACATTTTGATAAAGAATATGAATTTAGATTCTTGCGTTAGTCTTTGCTTTGATATAAGGGTCAAGACTACAACTAATGGAGAAACCCACCTCGGTGGTGCAGTTAGCTAGCGCGCTAGTTTCGTGTTGAACTAGACTGCCGAGGACGGGGAGATCTAGATTCGAATCTCGGTCGGGTGAACTGGGGGTGGTTTTTTCTAAATGGCTTTCCACTTTCCCGCCACACAAATGCGGGTACACTTCTTACAAAATTCAACCTTTCCCATTCCTAGCCCATTAGCGTGATTATTACGTAGGCCTATAGCCCTAACGGGTAGTAAGACTAGGTGCTAAGAAAAACTAATGGAAAAAAATCCATTTTTGTGAGATAAATGAAATATGAACCCATGCAAACACTGCTGACATCATTGGTAAGATTATTATTTGTAATGTCAAAAGATACTTTTAAAAGGTTATACCCTCATATCCCCATTCCCAGAAATAATATTTACAATATCTTATATTGGATGTATTAATACGAAGGTTATTGTTAACCACAAATAGTTAACTAATACAATTATAGACACTGACATTTACAACCTAGCTTTCCAGATATATTATGGTATAAATAGGTTGATTTATTTAAACAACAAAACCCAGAGATTTGCACAAAAAACTAATATAAATATTGGTTTATTTGTAAATTTGAGACACTTTACTGCACGATTTTCATAATGAGCCTTTGCATAGAATAAACAAACTTAAGAACTTATCACAAAAAACCACCCCCCCCCCCTTCACCATCACCCACACTCACCCCGGAAACATTTGTATGCGTAGTGACTATATATTTCCCCATCAAGCCCAAATCATCCGTTTTAAAACATCAGTTTTATTACTTCACTTTAGTGAATTTTATGATGAATAAAATTTCATTCCTCAAACCTTAAAGCTAAGTTGTCTAAAGAGATGAAAGCCTGGAAAAATATAGATATGATTGTATAGTAAGAAACTAGAGGTAGCCCTGGCTATATTTTTGTTATCGTAAAGAGGAACTTATCTATAAATGTCACTCAGATTTAGGTTAAATCCTTTTTGCATGAAGCTCATACTTCCTATCACTACCCCCATCCCCTCGCTAACCTATGCTCGGACAGTTAGTTCAGCGTCATTACACCGTGGCGCTGCTGATGTGACCAGTTTCAACAATGATTAACTCTAACAATGCTGACAATATTCGTAGCTCACCAACCAAATTGGTGCACGCGTTTCTACTGTGATCTGCTTTTCGCGCCATCTATCCAGGAAATGATGTTATACCTAATTACGATGAGTTAACGAGAAAATGTTTCATTCAATAGTTCTACCATATGAATGTGTTTGATTTTAGTGAAAATCACAATAATTCATTATTCATTCAGGATATACGTTCAGTAATGTTTGGGATAGAAGTAGATATATATTTTTAATTCAAATTAATTTTTATAATACGTTCAAGGTGAGCGGAAAGTCATGGTATCTTACTAAAGTGTGATGGTAGTCAATGCTAGTTAAGGGGGGATGGAAGTTACCGTTAATTATAGATGTGATTAAAGTAACTGCGAGTTAAGGTGGACTGAAGTCATTACGAGCTAAGGTGGACTGAAATCATTAAGAGAAAAGGTAGTATGAAGTAATTACGAGCTAAGGTGGACCGAAGTCATTACGAGCTAAGGTGGACTGAATTGGTTACTAGTTAATATGGACTGAATTGGTTACTAGTTAATATGGACTGAAGTCACTACGAGAGAAGGTGAACTGAAGTCATTACAAGCTAAGGTGGACTGAAATAATTACTAGAAAAGGTAGTATGAAGTAATTACGAACTAAGGTAGACTGAAGTCATTACGAGCTAAGGTGGACCGAAGTTTATTACGAGCTAAGGTGGACCGAAGTTATTACGAGCTAGGGTGAACAGAAGTCACTACGAGCTAAGGTGAACTGAAGTCATTAAGGGCTAAGGTTGACTGAAGTCACTACGAGATAAGGTGGACTGAAGTCACTAAGGGCTAAGGTGAACTGAAGTCACTACGAGCTAAGGTGGACTGAAGTCACTAAGAGCTAAGGTGGACCGAAGTAATTACGAGCTAAGGTGGGCTGAATTAGTTACTAGTTAAGCTGAACTGAAGTCACTACGAGCTAAGGTAGACTGAAGTCACTAAGGGCTAAGGTGGACTGAAGTCACTACGAGCTAAGGTGAACTGAAGTCACTAAGGGCTAAGGTGAACTGAAGTCACTACGAGCTAAGGTGGACCGAAGTCACTAAGAGCTAAGGTGGACCGAAGTTATTACGAGCTAAGGTGGACTGAATTAGTTACTAGCTAAGCTGAACTGAAGTCACTACGAGCTAAGGTGAACTGAAGTCACTAAGAGCTAAGGTGGACTGAAGTAATTACGAGCTAAGGTGGACTGAATTAATTACTAGCTAAGCTGAACTGAAATAACTACGAGCTAAGGTGGACTGAAGTCACTGCGGGCTTAGAAATTATCATTAGTCAAAATTTCTCCTTTAGTGATTTTAATTAAAATAATATTTGAAAAACACATGCATATGCTCGATTTTATCACAAATGTTCAGTAAAGGCATGTTTTTAAAATATTGGCTATATCTGAACATATTCATATCTTTCATGAACATATTATTTGTTTGTCTGAAAATTTTATGGCGAATTCTACTATGAGTAAATATTTCGAATGCATTATAGCAAATATTGTTTTAAAGAACAGTAATATAAATAAGAACAAGCTCTCACACCATCTTGTTTTAGTTATAGTTGAAACGTAACATTATATTCACCTATGTATAAGTTTATATTATCCTATTTTATTGTTATTTGCTTTCAAATTCTGTTAAGATAGTCAGGAAGTGGAACAATGGCTCTTTCATAGTCGTTCTAAGGTAGCCCATGCTATTTTAGGAGCTATTTTCAAGGACTCCTTCCCGGCTGGTGGTCCTTATTTTTCACACTGTTTTTTTATAACTCTATAAAGCTATGGAAAGTAGAGATAGCATTGACTAAGTTTTTAGACACTTTTTAATAAAATAAATGGTACGGCGCACCGCACAGACTTTCTCTCTCTTTCTATAAACTCAAGTATCGTCAAGGTGTTGCACATCTTCAAGTCATCGTATTGATATTTAATTATTCATTTATA
>CABFWB010000496.1:270327-287163 GCA_902151455.1 Timema bartmani | reverse complement strand
CCCCTTTTCGTTTTCATCAGTTCCTTCTCCCTCCGTAACTGAAGCCACCTCTCTCTCGCTCTCTGTTAACCGCCAAAGCCAAGCTGCGACAAACGAACTTCTAACCTCTCTTGTAACAACGCAAGCAGGGTCTTTAAACAAGATACCTTCAACCCCCTGACTCCTTCCTTACCCCCCTTACAAACCCTCCAGACTAATTCTAGAGAGACAGCTTGGTAGTGTGTTTGAGGGGAAGTGCTTGTTATAATTACTGTAAAATACTGCTCAGTTAGAAGGAGCAAATAATTGAAATGAAACTCTATAGAAGAAACAATGGAGGTAATGCGTGAGTCGTAAATCACGCGCGCGCCCCCGCACGCCTAGAACTTGTCCACAAAAGAGTACTCGATTTAAGGCGGGAGTGTAGGGGACGCGAGAAAAGACCAATGTTTTGGTATAACAATTTTATTTTTTGCCAAAATAAAAAAAAATATTTCTCCAGTACAAACATAGAGTTTAATTTTCTTGTCACGGTGATATCAACAGTTGTTGAATATCTATCATGAGCATAGCGGCAATTCATTGAGAAACTTTTTAAAAGTAAATAAAATTATGTCAATAAATTCTAGAACACCCTTGACAGATATAGATTCAACAACCTGTTGAAGCCACCATGTAGAGAAAATTAGATTTTATTTTTCTACTGGAACAATATTGGATATGTTATGGACGATAAAGTTTTGATATAAAATCTGCAAAAATAGGCCCTTAATTCACGTTCCCTACACTCCCTTCAAGGGACTTACCTAGTTTCCCAATAGTAGTATGTGATTAATGAGGAGCTTTTCAGAAACCAAAATGACAAAATTCATAACTAATTATTCTTTATGGAGGTGGCTGCATATGGCTTCTTACTAAATATTACTCAGATCATGAATACCTTATATTTTCTACACTTTTTTCTTTTCTAGTTGATCATTTCGGCCTGCCCATCCTAATATATTCCAACATTCACTCAGCACAATGTTTGCCCATCCTAATATATCCCAACATTCACTCATAACACTGTTCGCCCCCAACCTAATATATTCCAACATTCACTCAGCACAATGTTTGCCCATCCTAATATATCCCAACATTCACTCAGCACAATGTTTGCCCATCCTAATATATCCCAACATTCACTCAGCACAATGCTTGCCCGACCTCCCATGGTGAAACGCCGAATGTATTTCAAGATGGTGCTTATAGAAGACAAAAGTGCTCTCTTAGGACCTCTTGAGGAGGACTGGCGTTTCTTATGTTTGTGATCGGCGGAAACCGCAAAGACCAGATACGAACGGGGTTCTACCAGGCCTGGTGCGTCCCATCCAGATCCGTCGTGTCTTTCTGTGTATTCCCCATTAATTCTTCAAGACCAGTATTTCCCAAACTTTTGTCTAGATAAAAGTTTAGGAGACACTACCTTAAACCATTCGACCACCGAAGTATTATTATTACTATTATTAATAATTATAATATGTACTTGCAATAAATAAAAAGTGCTTTTTCTATTATAATTTTTTTGCTTATCATGTGTCGAGTATTTGGGTGAAAATTCACACTAATAATTTAATTTTAAAGCTCCTTAAAAAGTTTGTATTGTATTGACATTGCATTGGAGAACCTACGGTGGACTTTGTGACATAATTTCAGATGTAACGTGTTTAAAAATTGCTATGTTGGACCCTGAATGTTGGATTGTTAACTAACTGTTTTCTCGTTCTCTCTCTCTTTTTTTCCATGTTGGTGGTGTTCTTCGCCACCTCCTTGACGATCTCAGGCTTGAACTCTGCAGAGGAGAGGCATGTAAGTACACCTCCATATTTAGTTAAGATACGGGACCTCATTTGGGCGTATTCACATTTCAAGTGGGCTTTTAGTGTGGACATTCCCATTGTTTAGTAAAAAATGAACTACCACTAGTATATAGTATAGATTGTCTTAAATAATTGGGACATAACCCACTTTGGAGGATCCACATGAAGAAGAGCGCCCTACATGAAATGCAAATAAAAATATTCCGTGATGTTTAAGGGCGCCGACTCGGTAAGTGAAAAATCGCCACGCAAACGTTCAGCTCTAACGCAGTATTTAACTTTACGATGCCTTATTTCAAAATAAGGTTCACGTCCAAATAAAGTCGTAAGATTCCAACAGTGTTCTTTTTCCTTAACATCCCTATATTTTATTGAGTTTTATTAGTAGGAAAAAAAGTATGAAAAATTGGACTTAGATCATTTTCAACCACTTTTTAAGCATATTTGCGGAGCTGAGACCAGGTTTGATGGAAAAGGTGTTTGGATTTAGCCTTCCTCACAACACAATATTTTAAAATATATTTGAGAACTAGGTGCGAGCTTTCCTCTTTACCTTGAGATAATAAGTTCGTAGTTTTCTTTCCCACGCCTTCTAATTGATATGACAAAGGGCGGTTGTAGGTGAAAGGTGAAAGGGAGTAAAAGCTTAGACAAAATAGAGTAGTTCCAGGAAACGACACAGACCATTGTATTTTAATCCGTGTGGGCTGACAGCGATTGATAATTTCTCGCTGACAGAGGCGGCCACCCCTTTCGATCACTGTGTGTACAATTTGTACACAACATTCGAACACCGTCACCTAGCAGTAATGTTTGGCTGAGCTTCATCTTTTACGTAATTTTGTATAAGTTTGTAGACATAAGAATATTAGAAGTGCCTAGTGCTGCGATCTAACAAATGGTATTGGAACTACTAGAATTGTATTTCAAGAGAACAAGTTTTGACGCAGAAAATTCATAACCGAAAGGGAAGTAAGTTTTGTTATTAAAAATATAACGTAACAGCTAACTCTCCTGGATTTCTCGTGATATTTACGAAAATATAACTGCTTTTGCAATATATTTTGATTATTATACGATTCTTATAAAATAACTTAATATCATTAATATTTTAAAATTTGTTTGCTGTCATGGCACCTCTGCTATAAAAGGTGTACCATCCATTATAATGTGGACCGTGTTCATGGGAGAAAGGGGGCTGGGGGGGGGGAGGGGGGGGGCAAACTCGATCACACATTTTTTAGTAAGTTTTGTTACTTAGCTAGTAAAATGTATATAGGACGAACTTGTTAAAGTATAATTTTATGGAATTTGACTATTTTAATAATTTTTACTAATTTTTTGTGGGCGAATTAAACAATTTTCCCCCTCAAGTGTTGAAAGCAATGATACTGCTTGCACCAGTATTGAGTTGTAACTTATGTATGTATAGAAAAAGTGAGTTCATTTTCAGCGACGTTTTACGCAAATGTTTCAAAGTGGGTCAAAGTAGTTGACAAGTCTTTAAAGGAGCCTTGTTCGATTCCTGTTCCCGTAATTATCTAAAGATACCTTAGGTCTGGATGTGCACCGTGCAGTATTAGGTGTAGTACCGTAGCTTCAGTTAATTTGTAAGTTAAACGATGATAGCATAAATATCCATGAAACGTTTATATGCTAAATATCAAGTAAAATTTAATTTAGTTAAAAAACGAGTTATATTGTATTTTAGGAAATGGACTTGAAATCCTTGCATACTTAAGGATGGATATCCAAGGATTCGAGAAAATATCAAATTCTACAGTCATTTAAAAATAAAAATAAATATTTGTAATTTTTTTATAGCTTTTATACTGATTATCGGTAGTTCGGATTAACATAGGACAAAATATAACCCAAACTATGAATTAATATAGTAAAGTAAACTTCTAATTTTGGCACTTTTTTTTTAAGAATAGGATTTGATTCGTTGGTAAAATGATCGATCCTGATTAGTAAAATATTAAATTTCGACACTATCTCTAATTTCATCACAAGGTTAGGTTTTGTAACAAAATAACACCATTAATTTTAAAAATGGATAGAAAAGTTTTGTTATTAGGTCTTCTTTCAGAACCTAGGTTTAACAGTGTATTCATCTTTGGGACATAAAACCAAATTATATAAAAAAAAACTTATTTCGTCCTAGCGGTACTTATTAAATTTCTCTGGGTTTATTTTTGTTCTCCTTTCGTTAAACAAATAGTAACTTCGTTTTGCCTTTATAAGTTATCAAGCGTTGCAAACTGTATACTTCTTTTCTTGCTTATGCCTTCAAACTCTTTAGAAATAAACAAAATATATTTTAATACTGCCCGATTATATTCTTGCCTTTCCGTCTTGCCAACTGTAAAGGAAGATTTTTTTTTGCAAGAAAAACTTTTGCTTGCTTTTGTGTGTGTGTGTATATATATATAAAATATAGAAATTAAATGAGCATGTAGAGGTCTTTTGGAAAGTTAAGCTTCTTTCTTCTTTTATCCACGTTGGACGTTTTAGTAGTCTAGGTGATATTCCACAGAAGCGGGATCCATGAACGTGGCGTGGTTTAAAATGGTTGTTTAAGGTTGGATGGTAGGGATTGCGAGCCACGGTCGGTATTTTTGCCGTTTTTTTTTATATAGCAAAACCATTATTTTTGGTCAAAATAAATCAAATAATTCTCCAGTAGAAACATTGAGCTTAGCTTTCTTCACATGGCGATATCAACAGTTGTTGAATATGTAGAGGGTGTCCTAGAATTTGATGATAACCTTTTCTCTTCACTTAAAAAGTTTGTCATCTAATGCCGCAATGCTCATGACATATATTGAACAACTGTTGATATTATCATGTGAATATAATTAAACTGATTCTTTCTGCTGAAGCAATATTTTATTCAATTTGCAGGAAAAAAATTGTTTTGCTGGAAAAAATTGTTATCTATGAAAACTGAAAAAATACTTATCTTTTCTTGCGTTTACTTCCATTCTGCCTTAAACAACCCGAGAAAATAGAGTTGAAAAATAAACCCAAACGAACAATACACAGTTTTAATTATGTTGCTTAGTTTTAGTTTTAATCTTATTTGCTTTGTACTATTCTAATTTTTTTTAAATGGAGGGTCTATTTGTCCAACAAATAGTTACAGTAGCTTATTTGATCTCAGTTTTATAATCTTAAAATAAATGGTACGACGCAATGCACAGACTTTCTATCTTAAAATAGAGACACAATTTTAAACTTCTGCTGATATAAATTCACCCCCAAAGAGATTTTTACGGGAAAAATTATAGTTGCCATTTTATTTGTGATTTTAAACAGTGTCTAGATACAAAACCTAATCAAATTCATGAGAGATTATTTCGATAAAATATTTTTTTTTCTTGTTTTGCTTTTCAGTATATTATCCTTAATTTTAGGGTAAGATATTTAATTCCAAAAAATCCT
Organism: Timema bartmani; assembly: GCA_902151455.1. Classification (NCBI taxonomy): domain Eukaryota; kingdom Metazoa; phylum Arthropoda; class Insecta; order Phasmatodea; family Timematidae; genus Timema; species Timema bartmani. The sequence goes on along the minus strand of CABFWB010000496.1, from coordinate 281,878 downwards.
CTGGTGAACCTTATATACCCTAGATAGTAAGTTTTAGCCCGATTGGAAAAATGGTTTCGGCTCTAGACCGAAATACAGACAGACTGACGGCATCGCGAAAACAACTTTTTCTGTTTCAGGGGTCATTGACATTTATCAACATCTCGAGCTAGTTTTTTTTTTTACGATCACAATACTTCTCTTTCCGAGGGGTATAGAGGTAAAAGTAAAAACGCAAACAAAGTATTCTAATAAAAAATAAATAGCATCGATGGGCTCGCGGATTAAACGTCATGCTAATCTAGTCTGGTTTGTTGATGACTGGGAGTATTAAGTTCAAATCCGGCCGGGTGTATTGAGGTTTTTTTCTACATTGTTTTCCCACTTTCTCTCCACGCACATATGGGTATCAGGATTACATTAAGATAGTCTCCTTAGTGCCTTTACAGACATCTTTTAGTCACGTGTATGTGACTTTCTGTTGTTGGGTTCAGGTAATGAAGGTCGATTGTGTTGCTTAGTGTCACACGCGCCTGGGACCTCCTGTGTAGTGTCTGGAACCAAAATGTCTTTATTTCTCTAATTTGGATGTAGGCCAGGATTCTATGTTAGCTTAGAATTTCTATCTTTTTAATACTAACGTTAAACCTTTTCCTTGCTATCACCGAGCAGGACAAACTAAACAGTTCCTAAATGTTAAAAAAAAAAAAAAAATTCAGACCAGTGTATTTAACCTAGGGAATACGTAAAATCTAAAGAATTTATCTATAATTAATTTGGATGTAATCTATTTTATATGTGGATTGTAGAAGATATATAACCTTGCATTATGCATCAACACGTTTGGGCGTACAAGTTGCAAATAAATTATATCTAGGGTTAGGGGGATGGGAGGTGGGGAGTACGCCAACAAAAAAGGTTGACTTCCTCTGATTTATGCGATAGAGACCTCACTCAAGACTGTCCAAATAATATTATTCACCAACAAATTTATCTACGCGTGCGCATGCGCTATTTTCCCACCCACCATTATATATATATTCATGTCTAACCCTAGCGGCAACGGACTGAACTGTTGGTTAGTTTCTCCCCCCGCCCCCTCTAGTCCTCTTACTGTGGGATGTTGTCCATTATATTGCTTGAGAAGGAGATGACAAAATGCTGGCCAGGGCTCGCCGCTCAGTTACGAGGGTGACTCCCCCCTCCCTCCCTCCCTTAGTCAGTGGCATGGGAATGACAACATAAAACTCTTGTTCTCGGCAAGGTTTTTACTGCCTCGTAAACTGGAGGCGTGGAAGAAACGAGAGCTACCCCCCTCCCCGCCATTTCACCCCTTCACTTTTTTATATGGGTTTTTTTTTTCCGTGAAAGGGGGTCAAATGGTTTGGGGTGGACTCGCGTAACGATTGAATTATTTAATTGACCTCCAGTTCTGAAGAAACCTTTGCTGGCTTGTATCCCAATTTTCATTTTTAGACTTTTCCAAATACTCGTCTTTCCGCATATCCCCCTTATCAATTATTTTCAAATCTTGTAATGGTCGATTGACGCTGCCATAGATTGGTACCTAGTAGGTCGATCTAGGGTTGGGTAAGTTCCCTATAGAGAAGTTTTTCTAGGGGTTTGGGAGGATATTCACCAACTGACTGCAACACAAGGTCTAAAGGCGCTAGAATAGTCTGCCAGAAGAAATTCATAGTAGCCAGAAACCAAGTGGGCTTATAACGTGCGCCACTTAAGGACTAAATTATGATTTTGGTGGGAAGAACAGTAGAAGCTAGTTACTTAAGTTACTAAAACAATTTTAATATATTTATACATCAAGTGATGTTGTCTGCAGCTGTCATTTTTGATAGATATTATCAATACCTATAATAGAATAACACAAATAATACATGGCAAAATGTTATCAATGTTGGCAGCAAATAAATATGTTTGAATTTTCTCTACTTTTCCTCCAACCAAAATCAGGGTATAGCTGAATTTTTTAATAGTCTGGTTACAAGTGTGCTAACTCTTATTTACCGTACTTCTTTTTTTAACGATAATTTAAAAATCAAAAAGTTGAATATTATTAACTCAAATCAAATTACAAATATTTTGACAACGCCTAGGCCTACATTTTAAAAAGGGATACTTTATTAAATTGTCAAAGTGAGCGACTTAGACAATATTAATTTCAATAACTTAAAAAGTAAAAACATTGAAAGTAACACCTTCGGGGGAAAAATATATTAAATTAATAATAATTATGTATGTATGTATGTATGTATGTATGTATGAAAACTGCAAAAACACTGGCTAATTAGAAAAACACACTTTCGTCTGTCGACGCACTTTAAATTGTACTATAGCTTATGCTTTCGTTCAACTCAACAGCTACATATTTGGACTCTGGTTCGAGTCCATGTATAGGTAGTTCATGCGCAATACACAACACGCTCTCTCCCACGGCTAGAGCCTCGGGTCAACGAGACCCTGTAACGGTGACTTAGCGGTCTGATTTGCGTATTGACGGAGGGGGTGTCAAATTCGAACCGGGTGCACTTTGTGGGGTAGTTTCCCCCCCACGTGTGATTTCCTGGGGACTTATATAATGTTATCCTCCTCAGCCTTATTCCTTGCATTTGATCGTTTATGTCGCTATAATCGAATAACTCGGAGGGAAAACTTTCTAACGAGAGGATGAAGTTTTTTTAATCCCTCACCCCAAAAGTAGATTCCCGGAAAAGTGATTTTGCAGACACAATTACATTATTGTGTTCTGTGGGGCTGCAATCTGTGTTTATAATCCACGCAGAGCTAATCTTGTGGGTGGTCGAATATTGACTGGAGGTAATTTGAGTACTATACACTAACCGCGAGGTCTGGGTAAATAATAACAAAGATTTCTGTGGTTAACTAGTCCAAAATTTACTATCAAGCAATCGAACTTTATCCGCCATAAGTCTGTATTTCATTGTCGAAAGTCTGTGCGAGATTTAAAATTGAATCTGCATTGGCAGATTGCGGTGACGTTATAACAGCCGGGCGGCACACTAGCACTAAAGCTACCAGCCAGCAGCACACCGACACAGCAGCACACTAGCACTAAAGCTACCAGTAAAGCCACCATTACACTGGCACTGAAGCTACCAGCCAGCAGTACACTTGCACTGAAGCTACCAGCCAGCAGCGCACTGGCACTATAGTTAACGGTCAGAAGCACACCGGCACTATAGTTAACAGCCAGCAGAACACCGGCACTACAGTTAACAGCCAGCAGCACACCGGCACTAAAGCTACCAGCCAGCAGCACACCGGCACTGAAGCTACCAGCCAGCAGTACACTGGCACTGAAGGTACCAGCCAGCAGTACACTAGCACTGAAGGTACCAGCCAGCAGTACACTGGCACTGAAGCTACCAGCCAGCAGTACACTGGCACTGAAGCTACCAGCCAGCAGCACACTGGCACTGAAGCTACCAGCCAGCAGTACACTAGCACTGAAGCTACCAGCCAGCAGTACACTAGCACTAAAGCTACCAGCCAGCAGTACACTAGCACTAAAGCTACCAGCCAGCAGTACACTAGCACTAAAGCTACCAGCCAGCAGTACACTAGCACTAAAGCTACCAGCCAGCAGTACACTAGCACTAAAGCTACCAGCCAGCAGTACACTAGCACTAAAGCTACCAGCCAGCAGTACACTAGCACTAAAGCTACCAGCCAGCAGTACACTAGCACTAAAGCTACCAGCCAGCAGTACACTAGCACTAAAGCTACCAGCCAGCAGTACACTAGCACTAAAGCTACCAGCCAGCAGTACACTAGCACTAAAGCTACCAGCCAGCAGTACACTAGCACTAAAGCTACCAGCCAGCAGTACACTAGCACTAAAGCTACCAGCCAGCAGTACACTAGCACTAAAGCTACCAGCCAGCAGTACACTAGCACTAAAGCTACCAGCCAGCAGTACACTAGCACTAAAGCTACCAGCCAGCAGTACACTAGCACTAAAGCTACCAGCCAGCAGTACACTAGCACTAAAGCTACCAGCCAGCAGTACACTAGCACTAAAGCTACCAGCCAGCAGTACACTAGCACTAAAGCTACCAGCCAGCAGTACACTAGCACTGAAGCTACCAGCCAGCAGTACACTAGCACTAAAGCTACCAGCCAGCAGCACACTGCACAGGAGCTAATTCAGTGACGTTTTTTCTTAGTACAACTCTAACTTGTCTTGGATTTCAAGTTACCCATAGCACGTGCCATAGAAGAAGAACGCATCTAGTTATGTAAGCCATCACCATACAGCTGCTGTCTCTTGGAGTGTCCACATCCCTTCAACCCTTATCTTCCCCCCTTTTTTTTATTCCGTTTCGAGCGGCCCTTTACCCCCCCATCTCCTTACCCTCTCTTCTTTTTCCAAATGGCTGAGCTGGCAGTAGCAGTTTAGCCGAGCGTAAACAACTCTCTTGGGACCAAGGGGATGAGATCGTGGACTTGTTATTGGCTTTCCTAGGGGTGCAGGGGTGGGAGTTGCACAAAGGAGACTTGAGTTTCTGAAGGGTGTGTGGGGGTTCGGAGGGAGCCAGATAAGAGCTGCTCTTTAGGTACTGTGGTGGCTGGGTTGGGGTTTTGTTGAGTAGATATTGGGCCTTAACTTAGAGGTCACAAGGGGTTGGAAAGGAGATGGGGGATTGTAGTTGAATGTGGAGCTAATTCAAGCAAAGTGAGGGGGAAAGGGTGGAGGAAAAGGACGAAATTAGATTGGAAAGAATGATGAAATGGAAGCCTTCTAAAGTACTTATCCCCCTGTCCTACGTATTTCTATGGGGGGCGCAAAAGAGGGTGAAATAATTCTGATATTGCGAGATAGGGATGAGTGGGAAGGGAAAAGGGTGGATTACGAGCTTCGTTCAGTTATCAAGGTGCTGGGAGGATTGTGCTGTTATTGACGAACTTCGAGAAGCAGATAAAAGTGTAGTTACAATCGTCCCAATTAGCGNACACTAGCACTAAAGCTACCAGCCAGCAGTACACTAGCACTAAAGCTACCAGCCAGCAGTACACTAGCACTAAAGCTACCAGCCAGCAGTACACTAGCACTAAAGCTACCAGCCAGCAGTACACTAGCACTAAAGCTACCAGCCAGCAGTACACTAGCACTAAAGCTACCAGCCAGCAGTACACTAGCACTAAAGCTACCAGCCAGCAGTACACTAGCACTAAAGCTACCAGCCAGCAGCACACTGCACAGGAGCTAATTCAGTGACGTTTTTTCTTAGTACAACTCTAACTTGTCTTGGATTTCAAGTTACCCATAGCACGTGCCATAGAAGAAGAACGCATCTAGTTATGTAAGCCATCACCATACAGCTGCTGTCTCTTGGAGTGTCCACATCCCTTCAACCCTTATCTTCCCCCCTTTTTTTTATTCCGTTTCGAGCGGCCCTTTACCCCCCCATCTCCTTACCCTCTCTTCTTTTTCCAAATGGCTGAGCTGGCAGTAGCAGTTTAGCCGAGCGTAAACAACTCTCTTGGGACCAAGGGGATGAGATCGTGGACTTGTTATTGGCTTTCCTAGGGGTGCAGGGGTGGGAGTTGCACAAAGGAGACTTGAGTTTCTGAAGGGTGTGTGGGGGTTCGGAGGGAGCCAGATAAGAGCTGCTCTTTAGGTACTGTGGTGGCTGGGTTGGGGTTTTGTTGAGTAGATATTGGGCCTTAACTTAGAGGTCACAAGGGGTTGGAAAGGAGATGGGGGATTGTAGTTGAATGTGGAGCTAATTCAAGCAAAGTGAGGGGGAAAGGGTGGAGGAAAAGGACGAAATTAGATTGGAAAGAATGATGAAATGGAAGCCTTCTAAAGTACTTATCCCCCTGTCCTACGTATTTCTATGGGGGGCGCAAAAGAGGGTGAAATAATTCTGATATTGCGAGATAGGGATGAGTGGGAAGGGAAAAGGGTGGATTACGAGCTTCGTTCAGTTATCAAGGTGCTGGGAGGATTGTGCTGTTATTGACGAACTTCGAGAAGCAGATAAAAGTGTAGTTACAATCGTCCCAATTAGCGGTTTTTTTCTTAATGTCCCCGTGTTTATTCCCCTGACATAGCTCTAATTAGTTTCGAGGAACCATGGTAAGAACAACAAAGCAGCTCCTCTCTGGGATGTGCTCAGATGTCTTGGGAGACCCTAGGTCGATCCTGGGTGATGACAAATATTGAAACATTGGCGCACCACGCCTGGACTTTCGAGATGAGGGTATCGGGACATATCCAGAGTGAATACACAAATGATTCCATAGAATTCCATAGGAATTAATACACGTCTCTACTAGGCCGAGATTAGTTTTAACACTGACTAGAATCGAATGCCCTCATAAAGCTATAGAAATGGACACTGGACGTTCACACCACCTGTTCAATCTTGATAGGGCACGCTTACAACCGAATCGAATCGCGGCAGCCAGAAATAAATTCTTTCCACATAGTTTAATGAACCCGCCCACACCTAAACAGATCGAATCGAAGTGAAAATAATTATCTGCGGAGAATACTTTTCTTCGATTCGAGTTTTGTGTGATCGTTTATTTTCAGGCAAGTTCGAGGGCATTCGGCATACCATTTGTGGGTGTTATCGTTGAACGAAGCTAGGAAAATATTCTATAGCTCGCGGTTTGAGTTTGTGTGATTCGTTTGTAAATGGAAGCTGCACTGGAATTAATTACCTTAATCCAGGGCTACACATATTTTGTGACGATGAAAATGAAGAATACTGCAGCAATGAAAGAGAATGCATGGGAGTAAATAAATAGAAATATTATAAAATATCACAAAAGTTTACTTGCATTAATTTAATTCCTACAGTTTATATATAAGTATTTAATTGTATTTGGTTACTTTGTCATTTACTCACCTAAATTTGAAAGAAACGCATAGCTTTTTGGTTCTTATTTATTTTCAAAACCACTGCATTTTGACATTTTTAAACATTTTCGGTGGCCACTACGCCAATTTAATCTGATTAGTTTTTAATCTTTCTTCCCTTTAAGGCGAGGATGTAGGGGAATTCAAACACATCCATTAAAATAATAATTTGATTTAAGAAATGACGGTTAGATCCGATATTTGTTCATTTACTTTCAAATAATTGTATTAGATTTTTATTCTTTGATACGTTAAATGCTTCGGTGGTTACGTTTTTTAAAATTCCATCTTCATAATCCATACCTCTTTTTTGTAAATATAGATTTCTAAAAAAAATGTATTAAGCTTACATATCCAAATAAAAAGTATCGAGTAGGATCCTTTCTATTTGAACGTAAAACATTTATTAGTAAAAAACTGAATTTTGGTTCCTAAGTAATACAAGACAATCACAAATTTTACATTCAATCCCCTCTAGATAGATATTCATTCACAACTCATAGATTTAGACCTATTGATTTTTAAATTGTAATATTTACATAAATGTTAAGAGTACAAACAATAATTTTTAAAAGTCAACAAATTAATATATCTCAGTAACTAATTAATTATATAGCTCTAATCGTCTAATACATATTAACTTCAAGGTCTTTAGAACACGCTATGAAATAATGCATAAATAAACTATTTTAAAACAATTATTTAATTTGGTTTATTGGTGCTGGATGATATATTATATATAAAAATAAACAGATCCTTTAAAAAAAAAGCTTCTTACAAACAATTTTGACATCATAGCCTAGCCCCTAAGTTAAATAGAGTTTGAATAATTTAGATCTAAAGAGGCTATAAAATGTAAGCCTAAAGAAACTCTAAAATAAGATTTGTGCATAGTGCTTATCTGTGAAGCCATTCTAAAATGGTCAAAAACAGCCTTTTGATTGCAGTTTTTTTTTCTATCCAAATATCATTTAATATTTTAACAATGTTCAATATTAGGAACTTCTATTAATTCTTTATCTCTATTAATGTTTAATCAGAAACTATCCACATGCAATAGAGTTGGTGTAAATCTACAATTTCTAGCCGACTGTACCACAGAGTTGATTGGTATGATATGATGCACGCTCTTAAACACAGTATCCTGTACATTTTTTCAAGCCAGGGTGCACACATATAGGCTCTACTTATAGTAGGCCTTTTAGCAGTAAGCCTAAAACTAAAAGCATTTACAAATACGATTGAAAATTAGTTATCTATAGGCTTAAAATTAGTTAAAATATATTGGTAGTAATATTATACACAAATAGTAAAACTTTATCATGATTATTTTCTTGACCTTTCTTTCTATTGTGAAGGCAGAAAACGAGAAGTTTCCATCATAATCTACAAACACATACATACACACCTAATCATGCCGTTCCCTTACGGGGTAGGCAAGAAACTGCACATAACTCAAAAAACAACAGCTCCGTACTAAATCCATCCTCACTAACTTTCTCCACACTTCCCTATCCTTGCATACTCCCTCCACACTTCCCTATCCTTGCATACTCCCTCCACTTCAACAACATCCATACACCGAGGCATACAGTTTCTTTTAATCTTAAAACTAGGTTTCTCTTTTTCACACATTCGTCTACCACATTTAGCCACGTCTTACATATCCTACCCCTTTTGATCCACACACTCTACCTTCATATATTTGCGTCATCATTCGATCTTCACTCATCCTATCAACATGCACAAACCAACCATAACCTATTTAAATAATTTAATCGAATGTTTTACATGACGCTTGTTTTGAAAATAACTTGTCTCCTCAAATCAAATTAATTTTTTCGCCGTTTTAGAACTTTAAATAAACGATTCACTTGAATTCTAAGTAGTTCTAAATATCTCAAAAACAAAATACATTAACATGTTCTAGTTCATGTGGTCGGCCATCATATCGTTGCTTGTTGTTCACATTCGTATGCGAATGTCCTCTTCACTCGTGTCGCGGACCACGCTCGAGTACACGCGTGTGGTTCAGGCATACAAGTGGAATACCTACCATTCGACCACTGAAGTCGTACGCGGAAAATATCCAGCATAGCCTCTCAGGTCCTCTCAGGTTTATCCTCCACACCAATGTGACAGGGACGGAGAGCAACTTTTCCAACCATTTTTGTGGAGGGAGAAGGAGGAACTATAAAAAAAAATCACCTCAATACACTCGGCTGAAATTGGAACCTATTTTTACCTGTCATCAGTGAATCAAAGCAAACAAGATTGACACCTTACCCACCTCGGTGGCGTAGTTGGCTAACGCGCTAGTCGTGTTGAGCTCGACCGCCGAGGATGGGGAGATCGAGGTTAGAATCTCGGTCGGGTGAACTGTTTTTTTTTCTTCCCTAAATGGTTTTCCACTCTCCCTCCACGCAAATGCGGGTTCACTTCCTCTTAAATTCAACCCTCCCAATTCCTAACCCATTAGCGTAATTAGTACTTAAGCGTATAACCCGAACGGGTAGTAAGACGCGGGCTAAAAAAAAAGACTGACACCTTAAGGTGGGATGGAAGGGGACGCGAGAAAAGGCCAGTGTTTTTGCAATTTTTTTTACAAAACAATTATTTTCTTTTTTTACCGAAATGAATAAAATATCGCTTCAGTACAAAAACATAGAGTTTAATTTTCTTCACATGATGATATCAACAGTTATTGAGTATATCTGTCATGAGGATAGCAGCATCAGATAATAAAAACTTTTTAAATTAAGAGAAAAAGTTGCAATTAAAATTAATTCCAGGACACCCTTGACAGATATTCAACAACTGTTGATGTCACCATGTGAAGAAAATTAAACAATATGTTTGTACTGGAGGACTATTTTATTTACTTTGGCCCCAAAAACATGTTTTGCCAAGCTGCAAAAACACAGGCTTTTTCTTCCATCCCAATTTAACCCACGTACACACTGATTTGGGCATCTGATTATTCCCCAGTTAAAACTATTATGACAAAGTTGTGCTGTAGTCAGAGTGTTGTCCATTCAGGTGTTACGGAATATAATAAAATTGTTATAATAGGGTAGGCATTAGGAAGATACAACTTAAGAGGAAATGCACCCGCATTTTGGGAGAGAGTGGGGGGAGGATTCTCAAAAGAGATCCGACCGGAATTCCGTATTCCCAGCCAACCAGAATAAATGAGCTTGACGTTTAGAGCGTGTGTCCAACTGTCCGGGTCAAATGGTTGCTGAGCACGGGCGCGGCAGATTTTACTCCTTTATTTGACCTCCGAGGTGTTTTGGGCCGCTGTTGCTCCAAAGCCAAGCCTTGTGGCGGGTCCTGTAGGTTAAAAGAGACGAAAGGAAAATTGGCGACACGCAGTTGATGTAAGTTGATGTAAGCTTCGTCACTTTCCCTCTAGACTCCCCTCTTTAGTGTCGAGTTCACACTTATGTCAACCCTTCGCCCTTATCACTCTTCTAAACCTCCCCCCCCCTCCCCTATTTTTTATTTCAAACTCTTTTCCTTCCCTCACCCCTCCTTTTCTCCCTTCCATTATGATATTTTTTCGGTGTCTCAAAATTATTTGAGACCGTTCGGAATTGAAGTCCCGGATAGTTTTATACCTTCGATACTAATGGAACTCGCTTCGGTGGCCGAATGGTCTAAGGCGTCACTCTCGTGTTAGGCTGAAGCCTACTGAAGACGGGGAGATCGGGGTTCGAATCCCTGCTGGGTCTACTCAGGATGGTTTTTCCTGAATGGTTTCCCATTCTCTCTTCACGTAAATTCGTATACATTACCTCTAACATGCTTCCTTCCTCATCCCTCCCCCATTAGAGTAATTATCATATATGCGTATAACCTGAACAGGCAGTAAAACACGGTAATTAAAAAAAACACCAACGAAAACTTGAACACATTTTTTCGACGCGTCTCAAGTTCGGTTTATATCTAAATGTTAATTACGCTGATGGGATAAGGTTGAGGAAGGTCATAAATAGGGTATGGATATCGTATTGTTATTATATATTATATATTTTGCTATTGTTATTATATTTAGTTTGAGATTATTACGAAGAACTTTCTGGAAGGTTTTTTTCCTACCAGAATTCTATTTTATAGATTATAGTATGTAGGAAAAAAAGTATTTCAAAAGGTTCTTCGTAAGAAAATCGGATTATATATATATATATATATATAGTCGCTATAAAAAACAAGATGGTGGTGTTATTTCAAAGGAGTGAAATGAACTTTCATGCAGACTTCCTTAAGACACTTTGATCTTCTTGATGCGGTCAGAAGGTTGTTTAATCTGTTCCCGCAAAACCTTTTGAAATCAAGCCCCCAAGCTTACAGTATTTATAAACATTGCTGGAATAAGCCGAAATAATAAACGTTTTAACTGTTCCCGAGGGGGATTTTTTTTTTTTAAGGTTTCGAGTATTTTTTATTTTTAATGCCTCGCAGTTTATTTTTGTGTTTGTATCTATCTAGTTTTCTCAAAGAGCAGATTTGTTCTTCTGTGGGATCATTGTGGTTTTTCTCTTCCATTCCACTCCCCCTTGCTTCTCTTATTTGCCTTTAACCCCCCTCCCTCACTCCAGCTCCCGCAACCTTCACCTCTGTGCCGACGAGGAGCGTAAGCCTCACCACAATCGTAACCGC
>CABFWB010000496.1:252181-262564 GCA_902151455.1 Timema bartmani | reverse complement strand
CAATACTGTGTAAGATGATGTCATTTTCGCAACATACATTTTCTAGCTCTAACTCAAGCTTGAATTACGTTTTCTAAATGCTTTTTTTTTTCTTATACCTGAATTGCTTAATTTGTCTAAATAATTTCCAAGTGTTGAAAGGGAGTGTTCTTGTGATGTACGAATAATCCTATAAAATGTATCATTTCTATTTGCGCTCTGTGCCTCTTGCTTTCATCATGATTCTCTTTTGTTTCAATATTTGTGTGGTGAAAACAACATTACTCTGCGGACATATTCCCTCACGTATCCAAAAACAAAACAACACACACCTGAAAATCCTTTTCTTTCCACCCCTTCCTGAAAAAAATAAAAAAATACCTGTGCATGGTCAATAATAATTAAAACACGTTACACCTGAAGTCACGGAACTTGTTCCCCTCCCTTCTAGTTCATCCTCTCATTTCATATCAATGCATTTTCATCATCAACCCCCCTTTCCATTTATGTTTTATAAACTTTACTTTATATTGAGCCGTGCCATAGGGAGTAGATTGCTGACTCGGGAGTAAAACCACACAACCGACACAAGGAAAAAAAAGCTTCGTACCATGAATTGGGAGAATGAAATGTTACCAGCATTAGGGGACGGCCAGACTGGGCGAGCGAGCGCGTGAGTGACTAAAATATAAAATAGAACACATTGGTTGTAATGAGAGGTGACCAGACTGGAGCGAGCGACTGATCGCGTGCACTTGAAAGATAAAACTCATTCTATTTTTTAAGCGAGCGCGCTAGACCTGGTACAGTCTAGTTTACAGGCGCGAGGCAATATTATTTTATGTTGGATCATTGAGTGCTTGGAAAACTTCTCATTTTGACATTTTTATTAATATCGATAGGTTTAGCACACTTGCTACTAACGGCATCATTTAATTGGTAAGATCATACAACACACACACACACACACACATGTATGAATGTGTGTGTGTAAAACTGATATGTTAAAATACTTCAATATTATCAAAGTAGGCCTTTACAAATAAGAATCATCATTAGCGTGGAGAGAGGATGAGAAAACCACAACAATAAATCAATTGTTAAAAACCAGCCTCAGTTCACTCAGCCAAGATTCGGAGCCTCCTCTTCAACAACTATCAAGAGCTATCTGCTAATCACGCGTTCGCTCGCTTGCACGCTTGTCGGTCTGGCCGAACCCTTACCATTAATGACACTTTAGCTTCGATATCAGATGGAGACAACATTGTATTTATTTAGTAACTCGTGTTTGTGTATATGTTACTGTAGAAGCTTGAAGACCAGTAAATCATATAATTTACCAGTGAATTCTAATAACATTACCAAACTTTGGTGGTAAAGTCCGAAATATCTTATAAATTGTTTATATTTTGAGCTTTCGTCTCGTCTCAATCGGTAAATCTGCACCGATATGTTTTGGTAAAAATAATCGTAAGTATTTTTTTCACTAATCAGCTTATTGAAATTAAATTGCTCGGCGGTAAAACAAAATTACTTAACTAAAATAATACATTTAATTAATTAAAACAATACTTATGATTACTTCTACCAAAACATGTCGGTAAATACTAAGAATTACCGATCAGACCAGATAAAAGTTCAAAATGTAAACATTTTATAAGATAGTTCGGATATTTACCACCCGATATTGGTAATGCTAGGATTTACCGATAAAATTAAAGATTTACTGGTCTTGGAACACTTCGGTAACATATGTTAGAAAGGAGGTGCCTGCAGATAAGCCCTTTTTGTGACCAAGTCGACTGTATTGGAGTCAGTAGCAGAACTAGCTCGTAGCTTCTCCTGCAGGAAATTCAGTTTTTTTTATACCCTTCTGTTTTGTTTTCTGTTATCATTTATTTACACGTTCCGCTTCTCTTCCTCTGCGCGCTTCAGTCGCTTACTAGTATATCACCCGACTACAAGGGTGACCAAACTTATATAAGCACCTATCGGTTCTTTCAGGGATGTACAAGAACACAGCCATCGATATGTTGGTCGTCTTGTTCGAAAAGTCCCAACTATTTTATTTCCAGACCGTCAGTATAATCAGACTAATACCTTAATATTTGAGAGATGGTTATTATTGTGCCTAAATTTTTTCCTCTATTTTTTTTTAATGGAAAAACTTCCAGCTATTTAAATGGGGCGGATTTAATCTAGAAAAACCAGTTTTGGAATACATTTTTAAAGTATTTATCCAGTTAAACAGCTCAACTTCTCACTCAAGACTGATGATGATGACATAACAATGTCGAAAGATTTATTATCTTGTATAGCCTACGATTTTTATGAAGGCACGGTGGACAACATACACAATATTAATTTATTTTTCAACTTCTTTATAAACCTTTTAATAATATTACTCAAGTGATACATGTTTTAAACTTTATAACCATTTTAGATTAAGTTTCGATTAGTTCTTCTTCTTTTTAAATGTATGTCCACCCCTAAGTTAATTTCTAAGATCTCCCCAATCTGTTCACCCCTGAGCTCATTTCTTAGATCTCTCCAGTCTGTCCAACCCTGAGTTAATTTCCCAGACCTCCCCAGTCTGTCCACCCCTGCGTTCATTTCCCAGACCTCCCCAGTTTGTCCACCCCTGAGTTCATTTCCCAGACCTCCCCAGTTTGTCCACCCCTGAGTTCATTTCCCAGACCTCCCCAGTCTGTCCACCCCTGAGATCATTTCCCTACCCCTGAGTTCATTTCCCAGATCTCCCCAGTCTGTCCACCCCTGAGTTCATTTCCCAGACCTCCCCAGTCTGTCCACCCTTGAGCTCATTGCCCAGACCTCCCCAGTCTGTCCACCCCTGAGTTCATTTCCCAGATCTCCCCAGTCTGTCCACCCCTGAGTTCATTTCCCAGATCTCCCCAGTCTGTCCACCCCTGAGCTCATTTCCCAGATCTCCCCAGTCTGTCCACCCCTGAGCTCATTTCCCAGATCTCCCCAGTTTGTCCACCCCTCGCTGTGGAACACACCCGATTCTCTCCGCGTTTAAATATTCAAAAGCTAGGATAGGAGGGCGCCTCTTTTTTTTTAATGGTATGCTAGAACTTTTTATTCTCCCCTTTCTCACTCTAGCACCGGGGAAGTAAAAGCTCTTGGCAAAACGAGGGTAGGTTTTATTTTCTTTCTTTACTATTTTTCCCCCCCTCTCCTTATGCTCTCGTCTTAACGAAGGTAAAATATTCTCTTAGAATTTGTTCGTCTTGCATAAAGAAAAAAACAGGGTTGAAAAGGGGGGGAGAGACGGGTGTTAGGATGGAATAATAAAGTCGGTCTCTTCTCTGTCGATTTTTTTTACTTCATCCCTGTCACACATTTTTAAAAATTTCACTCTGTTCCGGCTTTTCGATGGTAAACATAACACTACCAAACCTTAATTTTTATTGAAAGGATGATGGAACTCTTCCGCGACACCGAAATGCATTTTAGGTTAAGAATTGTTGTGACGTTCTCAAACGAGACTTTGAATATAAAATGTGCGCCAGATGAAAAATTACTTTTTTGACCACATCCTTAAAAAAAACCCATGGATAATACACACACACACACACACACACACCCATTTAATGATACCAATAACAACCATTTATTAACGTCACTACTAGCGCTTTGTGGTTGCATTCCCTAAATTAATGTGAAATATGAATGCAAATATGTCCAGAGAATGTAAAAAAATTACCTTAAGGTGGGTTAGAAGGTCCCGCGAGAAAAATGCATTGTTGCAGTTTTTATGGCAAAACAATTTATTTGATCAAAATAAATAAAATATTGCTCCAGTACAAACACAGAATTTAATTTTCTTCACATGATGGATGACCTCACAATTTCTTGAATATCTGTCAAGGGTGTCCTGGAATTTAATGACAACTTTTTCTCTTCATTTAAAAAGTTTGTTAGATAATGCCGCCATGCTCATGGTAGATATTCAGGAACGGTTGCTATCACCACGTGAAGAAAAATAAACTCAGTACACCCGACCAGGATTGATCACATGACTCGACTACTAAGTACATGAAGATTGTTTTTTTTAGTAACTTAAACTGTAAAAAAAAACATAAACAAAACCTTACTTTCTAAATCGCACTGAAACTAAACAGGGAATTAATTCCACGCCCATAATGCCAGAATATTGGCGGTTCCAGGCCGATTAAATTCTAGGACATACACAACACCCAGACCCCTTACCGTTTGCTCTCTGCCTAGTGAAGAGTGAAAACGTAAAATAAACGAACTACAAAACAGTTTCGACGTAAAACGTTATCGCTCCTTGCACGTGTTGGTCGCATGGTTAGTATGACTGTCTCTTGTCTGTGTCTGGTCCATGGTGACTACTTTCTTTCTTATGACGATGATGATGATGATGATGATAATGTTTTAACTATGGACGGCCTCTGCGGTCTAGTGGTCAGAGCTCCCGACTACAGACCTCGGGTTTGATCCCCGGCGCTTGCAGAGTTGTCTGTGGAGCAGTAGGTCTGGAACTGGGTCAAACTCAGCTTCGCGAGGAGCTACTCGAATAAAGAAGTAGCGGCTCTGGTCTAGAAAACTGAGATTAACGGCTGGAGGGTTCGCGTTGTGCCGACCACATGACATCCTTTATCCGCAAATGTTAGCACTATAATCGCTAACGGCGGTGGCGGCCGCTCGATCGTGGGCTCAAGCCATGGAGTTTTTTTAAAAGTTGATTATGACTTGTGGATAGTAATCCTCTATCATATATCTGTTTTCGAATAAGGCAATGTGGCATTTTTAAGATTTCCAGAAGCGTGAGCACTTTACTACGAACTGCTACATAATTTTAATGTTTTTTTTACGTCAACCAAAAAGCTAACAGGCGAGTTTTCGCGATTGACTTGGTTACGTCTTGGTATCAAGGGCTTACGACCAAGTGGTTCTGACCAAGGTGGAGCGAGAGAACAATTTTGAGATATTTTTCTTAAACAAAAATGGCGGTTGGGGTGGAGTATATCTAACAGCTGGTAGGTGAATTTATGTAATCCTACTCACATGTACTGCAAACTGCAAATTGATGGAAAATGAGCTTTTTAATTTTATTCTTAGTTAGATTTGTGATTATTTTGACTAGGCCTAATATTTACACAACATGTTAAGCTGAACATATCATCCCAAAAATAACCTTAAGAAAACATGAGATACGTATATAATATTAAATAGGCCAAGATGATATAGCACTCTCTTTTATCTGTAACAAAACGGTTTTCATGTATTTCTAGCTAGTAATTGCTGTCTATTTTAATTTACAAAAACTTAAAATCCATTGACTACAAAGTTATACTCGTTTAGATCTAACATAAGAGGTGATGATGATGTTTTGAAATTGGTGCACAAATTCTCGGCTCATTGGTCGTAGCCATACTCTCTAGTCTGGTATCATCTTGGTAGTAAACATTTCATTAAAATCGGTACCAGATAAACCGTGAAAACTCGCCTATTGATCTAAATATAAATATATATGTTTATTATATCTTTGACTCTACTTTTTCTTTAACGTTCCAGAAGAGTGTACGTATACATCTTTGACGAGTTTGGGGTCTGAATTATGTATCGCTCTTGATGCAAGCACGTCCTTGCTAGCGATATTGTCGGTGACTGCATGTTGACAGTGTACTTAAAGAGGGCAGGAAGTAGGGAGGGGATGTTGGCTTCATTTGGGAGAGATTTTCCTCCCCCCCCCCTCTCCTCCACTACTCTAGTGTCTCGATCCCTCCCTTGCCGCCTTTACCTCCAGCGTCCCTGACGCCCGATCAATACCCGGCGCCTCCCCTCCATGGCGCCTCTCGGAGACCGCAAGCTTGTCTCTAGCAAACCGACGACCGACTCCCCCCACCCCTCTCTCTCTTATCTCCTCCACAAGAGTCGAGAAAAGGGAGGATTGGCTTCTCTTGCAATCAATCTCTCGGCTTTCCTTCCCTTGTTACACTCCTCGCGAGGGTGGTTTGGTCTTGATGAAGGGTGGGAGGGGGTGTCTTGATGGCTCTCTCTCTCTCTCTCTCTCTCTCACACACACACACACACACACACACACATGTGGATAAGGGTACTGGGGAGGGACTTATAGGCGAGGTGGATCACCGTAAGAACATCCTACACTTAAAAAAAAACACTTCTCTTCTAGTTTAGTCGTATTTTTACCGGATGTTAAGATTTACCGTCGGTTCTTATATATATAGCCGCCTCTGTGGTCTTGTGGTCAGATGTACCGGGTTCGATACCCCCTGCGCTTCCAGATTTTTCTTTGAAGCAGTGGGTCTGGAACGAGGTCAAACTCAGCCTATCGAAGAAAAAAAAAATGAGAGATACTTGCATGGAAAGAAGGTGGCTCCAGCGTAGAAAACTGAGATTAACGGTCTGAGGGTTGGTTTTGCTGACCACGTGACACCATATATCAGTATAAGTTGGCACTCTCTTCAACATACAGTGGTCATTTTATCGGTATGGCTCGATTGTGGGCTTGTGGCACGGAGTTTATTATTATTATTATTATTATTATTATTATTAGCACCGCGTCTTACTACCCGTTCGGTTTATACGCACTTACGCTAATGTGTAATGGTAGAGTGATTGTGAGGGGAAATGGAGGACCTACAGTTTAACGTGGGATCCGAACCACGGTGGAGGCCTGGCATTCCTCACATTCACAAGTTGTGATTAATACACGTCTTGTCAGAGGCGGAGGAAGGGTTTGGCAATCAGATAAATCTGTGCCGGGACCGAGGATTGAAACCCGCACCTCCAGCAGAGAAGTCTGACACCTTACACCTAGACAGCCAGGTCACCCCAGTTTTTTTTATTCTACGTTAACTATTTGGTTCGTATCTTGGAATGTTCTCTCTATGTCACTCTTACTATAGCTCGGTCGTATCAACTATTGAGGGCAGCAATAGAGATTAGATTATTATTGAAAGGAAGAGAGATTTATTGGCGTAGGGGAACCACATATTTTGGTTACTCGGGAGGGGTGGAACGAATAACAAAAGTCAAAGTTCATTTATTTAGCACCACGTTCAGGTTATACGCTTAAGTACTAATTACGTTAATGGATTAGGAATTGGGAAAGTTGAATTTAGAAGAATTGAACCCGCATTTGCGTGTAAGGAGTGGAAAACCGTTTAGAAAAAACCACCCCCAGTTCACACGACCGAGATTTGAACCTCGATCTCCCCATCCTCAGCAGTCTAGCTCAACACTAGCGCGTTAGCCAACTACGCCACCGAGGCGGGTTAAAATTTCATAGTACTTTAACTTTCAAGAAACTGAAAAAAAAAACACACAAAAATACTAGCTTTAAAGTTGGTTAGTCCCCTGAACCCCTGGTCACATGTTCTAATACGTCAAGAAATATTGTAATATGAATTGGGTTTTTTGTGGGGTGGGAGACAATCTTAAGTAATGTAATTGATGACGTCGACAGGCTTATGGTTTAATAAACGACCCAGACTACAAATAGTAAAAAGACAAACTAATACAATAACCTAATCTGTTATTCAAAGTAATAAATAGCCTTAATTTACTGTATGACGTTACTTATCTGTGACATGGCGCAGAGACAAGATAGGATTTCTCATTTTAATGTATTTACGTATTAATCGCCGAGTTTTAAACACGATACATTGAAACATAAACTATAAGTTATTAAATTAAAAAAATAGTCTTTCATTCTCATACAGTTTTTTTTAGTCTTGAAGTAAAGTAGTTGTATTACAAATATAATTATATACAGGCTCTTTCGCTTATTCACGAAAATGGCCAGTAGGAAACAAGGAAGAGTGATTTTGAAATGCAAGTCAATGCTGTCCAGGATGTTCATACTCGTCAACGGAAGAGGGAAAGTGCTATCAGCCAATAAACAAGAGATCTCTGAGGGTGAAACACACATGTTTTGTTACCTCTCTTTCTATTTCGTCTATTGTTTGGTTCGCCTACATTGCTGAGATATTTTCAATCAAATGTTGCGCCTAGGTTAAATTTGGTCAAAACCTTTTAACAGTACACGAGTTTGTTGTTTACTGGAATTAACACAAAACTATTTTCTACGACTCTATATATAATTGTAAACATAGTTTTGTATTAAAATTTTCAACCTTGAAAAGTCCAAACAATCCACCTATTTTGGTTTATTATTAAGACCTAAAATGCCCGAGAGAACGAAAGGTAACCGGTATGGAAGCGTAAAATAGATCTTTGGGAATAGAACGATGTCATTTAAAAAAAAGGGGTGGGGGGTGGGGTCACAACACATTGTATTGGTATTTGTATGATCTTCCTCCCCTGTTGGTTCTCCTACTGCCGGACAACTCAACATAATAACGTTTTAAACCCACTTGATTTCTGGCGCGGTTTATGAATTTCTGCTCGACTAATTCTAGCGTCAACCCTCAAGTACAACCCGCTTCGTGAAATATCTTTGAATTCACCAAGTTGGTAATGTCGTGAAGTTAGAATTATTAGCTTTGTTGTTATTGAATTCTCTCTGACTTTTTCTCTCCTCCTGCGACACTCACAGAAAGTAAGGCCTTAGTGAACTGCATTTTATAGGAAGCAACATAAACGAAAGAAACTATATCATTGGGAGTTTGCTGGAAGCATTATGTCCCATTACTTTACCGAAGCGATGGGGGAAAAAAAAAGAATGGGCAAGAGGTCAGAAAGGCGCCTCGTCGGTAGTAAAACAACAGAAAACCATTAGAATTTAACCACCATCCGGTGTTTCTGTCTTTACGAGGTTACGTAATGGAATAAAAAAAAAGTTATTGGATCCTAAAGTTATTTGAGTGGCAGTTTTCTGTAAAATTCGAACATTAAACAATGTTGTGGACTGTTCCTTTGTGGAGTTTTATCCGTGGGAAATGACAGCTTTGGCCTGTGGAGTGTTTTTTTTTTCAAAGTCTTAAATCCAGTAATAACATTCTTCACTTACGTTTATTTACTTAGACTCATTATAGTTTTGCTGCAACTTGAGTTTACGTGTATGATATAAAATAAATCGGTTTATTAATCTGCGAATTAAAGAACGGAGTGCTCACTGAGTTTGAGTTAAGTGTGTGATCTAAAGCAGCGATTTTGAACCTTTTTCAACTGGCGGCACACCGAACAAGGCACTAACATTCTCAAGGCACACCATCAGTTTCTTAAGAAGACTAGATCTTTTATCATTAAAAATACTGTTTTAATATTGTGTTTGAAAGTTTAATGGTTAAAATTATAATGACATTTGTGTGATTTTTAAAAATAACGTTGGTCATGGATTTCTAAAAGGTGTTTATTTTTAGTCCTCAATTTATTTTTTCTCGCTTCTTTTCGATCTTCCTCGAAAGTCCCGCGGCACACCCTGCTGACCCTTCGCGGCACACCGGTTAAAAAACTGCTCTAAAGCGTCACTTTTCGCAATAGACTGGACTGCCGATGACTGGAAGATCGGGATTCGAATACCGGTCACTTGCACTGAGGGGAATTTTCCCTAAAGGGTTTCCCACTCTCCCTCTACGAAAATGCGGGCACAATTTTATAAATTCAACTTTCCTCATCCTGAACTAATTAGTAATTAATATAAGGTGTATGACTCGAACGGATATTAAGACGCGGTGATAAAAAATTATTTTTTTAAAGAACCTTCTTAACCAAAGTAGTGAGTGAATTTTAAGACTTTATGCTTGAAGAAATATTAGGTGGCTAAAATGTGAAAAAAAAAGTGCACTTGGTCACAATCGACTCCATTATTCGTGCGGCCGGCACAGCAATCTTCTCTTTCAACTACAACATATTCAGGAACAGACATAACAATTTATTTTGTAACTGTGTTTGTAGCGTTCAGTTACTGTAACAGCCGTACTCGGACTCGCCTATTGTTTTAATGTGGATGACAGATGAAAGATGAAAAAGACGTGCGTGGCGGAAAACAGAAGGCAACAGAGAACAAACGAAGGAATGTTGGGTGAGGGAGAACAAGAAATGTGGTCGGAAGATAACTTGACGACGAATAATAATTGTCGCCTCGAGTTTTTTCTCTCGGTGGAGTGGTGGGTATAAAAAAAAGGTGTGAAATAGAAAATAAAAGGCGGAAAATAGTAGCAGAACCATCAAGAAAGACAAGAAAGGGAGTGAGAGTGAAAAAAGCTCGGCTCTACTGGACCGTGAGTGATTCTCATGTGAAGAGCTCTTTTCACAGTCTTCCTCCCACTTTAGCCTCTACAGCAGTCCTCGTCATCTCGCTTCCACCCCCTGGGGCAGGGGTGTACACTGTTGTATATTCCTATACCTTGGGTCAGGGGTGTACACTTGTATATTCTCACCCCTATGTCAGGGGTGTGAACTGTTGTATATTCCTATACCTTGGGT
>CABFWB010000496.1:201224-231961 GCA_902151455.1 Timema bartmani | reverse complement strand
AATCCTCTTTCTCTCTTTTTTTTTTTATTTTGGTCTGTATTTTTTATTCAATATTAATTAAATTAGATTGTTAAACCAGTATTTTTTTAAAAAAAGTATTGCCTCACTTTTTCCCTCCTCTTTCCCCACCGGGTGTGCATGAGGAAATATAATAGCACAAATCTCTCTCTGTCAGCAAAGCGAGAGAGAGGATATTGTTTGGAAATGCAGATTTGTGTGAATCTGTATTTTGAATGGAGTTTTTTCACTCAAGGATTTTAAACACACACGCATGCACAGCGTGTGTCGACATAATGCTCGATGTAGGTGTGGAATTGAGATGATTATTTTGGTTTTTGTCAGTAATTAAAAGTTATGTGTTTTATTGTTTCAGAGAGTGAAAGTAATTTGAACTGTAGTTGGACTGTATGATGTACAGTTGAATGCCTACTGTAGTTGAATGAGTGTGTATTTGTGTGGACTCCATATTACATGCACGAGTATGGAGAGTGGACAGTCATTTAGTAAAAAAAAACCCCTCGATACAACCAATCGAGATTAGAAGCACAACAAACCCCCCGCTCGGTGGCGGTTCAGTCACTTGTGAGAGTGACACCTAAGACCATTCAACCACCGAAGTGGGTATCATTATTATTATTGTCACTATCCATCAAACGTGACATCTGACTATACACATAAATGTATTAAAGTGGTTTTATTAACTTTTGTAACTGTCAAATACCCTGATACCACCTTTCTTTTTGTGTTCTTACTATATTTATTTTTGTTGGAAGTTTTTCATGATACTTTATGTATTTTGGTTCAGTTTATTTAACTGTTAGTTTAAACCATACCATTTGAAAAACTATAAATTTAGTTTGTTCCAACTCTGCTCATTCACCTACACCTACACTATATATTTTATTATCTATTCAAGGCCCCTTCATCCCCCTTCTCCTTGCTTTATATTTACAACTATACATTTTTAACTAATCATCAGTTTTTGAACTTGGTACAGTCAGCTGCGAAGCGCGATGATAATTTTTGAGTAAGCTGAGTCATACACACTCATAAAGGGGCACACTTATCGATGTTAAAAATGGGATTTTTATGAAGTTACATAATCCAGTACTGGCAGGCTACTACTACTACTACTACTACTACTACTACTACTACTACTACTACTACTACTGGTACTGCTGCTGCTACTACTACTACCACCAATACTACTACTACTACTACTACTACTACTACTACTACTACTACTACTACTGAAATAATAAAAATTGCTAACTGGCTCACAGAATTAATGGAATAATAATACTAGAGTGACTAACATGACAAATAAGCTATGAAATGGACTCGAGACTGGTTTTAGAATATTAAATAAAATGTAATAGATTTAAGGAACTAAATTGAGTATTAGAATTATGTTAGTTGTAAGAATAGACTTAAAGGAATGAAATGTATTTATTATATATGTATGACATTTATGGTGAGGCACGAGCTAACAAACACATTATTAATAATAATAATAATAATAATGATGATGATGATGATGATGATGATGATGGTACACAATTTAAAACAACTCCATAAAATAGTAAAATTCAGGTCACTATCACAAAACTAAACCAATCTAAACTGAAATAAACCTTTAAAACACATTCTGAATGCTCAGAATGTAACAATCAAAGAGTCGGGGATGGCTGGCTTACCAATCGCCTTCAATGGCTGTGATGAATAGTTTTGTGCGCATTACTCTCTATAGCTCCCTACAGGCCTGATTTTCCGGCTACGTTAGGTGAAAAGGTATCGGCTTATCTTGCCAAAAGGAACCGACACGACACATTTGCTTCACACCTTTGCTAAAATTTCACTATGCTTTAAATAATGGCCATAAAAGCTTCAATTCTATATTTTTGTACAGTCCAATTTTCATAAGAGTCCTCCTTATCTGACAACTATAAAAGCTACTAGATCTATTTTCACATATTCATACTCCACTTCAATGGGATTACAGATGTCACTTTTGAAAGATAATATCAACAACGATAAAATAACAATAATGTAAAAATCTAGTAAATTTTTGTTATCAATTTTTGCCGAGAAATATATATGTTTATATTTTATTAAATACTCTTGCTAGGAAAATTGCACTATAGTTGTTTATTAAAATTAAATGCCTTTATCTTTTAGTCAAATAAATTTAATAGCTATTTTAAATAGATCTGTACAGCAGAATTAATATTACCTTACACATGTGAGGAATCAAATTGTCTGAACATGTTTTGCATAGTAAAGACAAATTAAAAAAAAATCAAGGCTGAGTCAATATATTTTGTATCTTTGATGTGTATCAATGGCGTCACTATAAACTGATGTTGTTGGTAACACCCTGTTCACATGGCCACTGAACCATAGCTCTCCCGAGCCATGAACCATGGCCGAGATCTGGGCGTGATACCCACTCGACCCAAGGACAAATGGAAACTTTACTCGAAGCTTGTATTTTGCCGTAATTAACTGGGGACAAAGTCGATTGAGGGCGACACGGCTCAGTGGTTTTCACTGATCAAACCCGCCTCACAGATTAGCAATAATAGTAATAAAAACATGACTTGGCAACAACCACAATGACTTGGCAGAGCCGGCGAATGGTGAACGGTATGCTCGGCTCTTTTTTTCAGGTCAGGATGCACTGGGGCTATTTTCACACATTATTATTCCACCATCCTCTCTCCAGGGGAATGCTGGTGAATTACCTTAAGACTCACCTTTCTCATCCTGAATTAACCAGCCTAATATTTTTAAGTTTCTTCTGTGAATTATTGTTCAACTGTAAAACTTTGACATATAATTGATGTAATGTGTTTGATCTTTGAGCTCTGTCAGATTTTTCATAAAAACACAGATCTATTTGCAACCCGCAAGGGCACACGGACTAAACAAAAAACATGTTTAATTTCATCAGGCTCATTTCTTCTAAAATATGTTTTCCTCATCCTTAGACAAGTAATCTTATTAAATGGGTATAGCCTGGAAAAGGAGTAAAACATTGTGAAAAAAAATACCCACCAAATTTCCAAATCTAACAAGAAGGATAAGATAAATTTTTCATACATTGTATCTAATCTTACTGTTAAATTTCTCATCCATTGCACCCAAACACACAGTTAAAGAACAAGCTTTGTTTTGTTTCAGGCAAGCGATGGCGAGAAGAGTGACCAAGATCTTGTCGTGGATGATGCAAGCGAGGTTAGAGGAATATTACCCAGATTTGCTAGAGCTGTGCTTTCATTGAGTTAATTAGTAAACAACTTTGAGGCTTAACCTTTCATTAGAGCTAGCTTTTAAAAATATAAAATCTACACCACAATAGGTAGTTTTAAATTATATATATAAAAAAATTTCTACTACATTTCAAAGGAACAAATAAATGCTATTGGAGTTTGCACATAACCTTTACAAATATGGTTTTAAAATCTCTCTTTTAAAAATGTAGGGGCCCTATCTAAGAGTTTTAAATAACACATCAAGCACTTGAGGGTTTCTTTTTATGTTCAATGAGCAAAAAACTACATGATGTAAGTTTTAACAAGCCATTGCTATCAAATCTCTTATAAAAAGAATAGTTAGGATATTTTATTTAAAATGAAGACTTTTTACTCATGAGACTGATTATTACAACATTTAAAAAAAATATAAATGTAAAGAATTGAAACTTTTCAATTCAATCCAAAAGAAAACTTTCAAAATGTTTCCAATATTTTGGCATTTGGGTTTTAACTTTAAATTTAGCTGTAAATTTATTAATTAAGAATTTGTAGTTTAAACTTTCACTCTGTCATGTTTCTGTGATTTGAAATTTCAGTACACATCTTTGGTTTAACTTGACCTGAAATGATTATGTTTTGTTACATAGGACCCTGTCTCCCCCCCAAACGGTACGGCATCACCGCGTGAGAATGGTCTCGACAAGCTGGCACCCAAGAAAGAACATGTTGGACCCCATAGGTACATTAGTTAGATTCATGTTTATACTTCACTCACTCTGGTTGTATATTCATTAGAGTAGAAGTAATATTTGACCATTTTTATTCGGTGTTTAAAATGAAATAATTTTTTAAATTGTATGTACCCACTGAGATGTCTTTTCGTACTCCCGGTTGAATTCCACTACACTGAAGGTCACTTAATCTCTGTTATTTCAAATATGATAGGTACCTAAGTAAGTCAACTTATCAGAAATTATTTCGCTCATTAATTTTTGAAATTTGCCCGAGTTCCGTTAGTACTCTTTTTTCAAGAGACTTTCAAAGTTTTCTTGAATTTAAAATAACCTATATAAATATAGGGCATGCAAGAGAAAAGCTTATTTTGCATGTTCTGAAAATATATATCACAACAAAGTGATACTGGGTTGGGTTACTTGATTAGTAATTGGCCTGTTAAGAAATTAAATAACATAGAAGTAAGTATTACTTAGAAATTGGATTCAAATGTAACACTACTATTTCTTATTTAAAAAAATTAAATTAGTTAATAATACATCTTTGAAAAAGAGAACACTAAAACAACCGTTCATTTTCCATCTTTTGATTTGGACAACTGAATTGTCCTAAAAATAAATATCAAGTTTTGGCAATATCAATTCAAATTTTTACATTTTGAATGAGTAAGTAATTTTAAAGCAATATTAGCTTTGAGTGTGTCGTTAGAAAGGAAGGTATATGTCCTCGAGACAATGTGTTTGTTTCTTCTAACCCACTGTTTCTCAGACTGTGGTATGTGTAACACCCTGGGATTCACGGGATAACACTGAGTTTTATCAATCATGAAATATATGAGGAAAAGTAATGCGGATTTTGATATTATATAATTGCCTTGCTTTCCCTTTATCTTCACTTAGTTTGGCTTTCAACTAAAGCGTTATTAGATTTAGAAACAACTGTTTTTACTATAAAAAAAGATAGCAGATACAATTTATTTTTAAATGACTAGTTGAAAGAAGCATATTGGCTAGCCATGGACCCGAAATGGGTCTGTGACTTGATAAAGTAGAATAAACACTTTTCTAACCCATTTAGCAAACCGAAACAACAAACAATAGTCACATGTTTAAAACTAACTTCTGGAAATGTGTTTGTTTGAATATCAATGTAGGGAAACAATTTGCAACTACACACATGTCAAAATGTGCCATAAGCCACCTTTAACTGCCATCTCTTCTGAATTGTCTGTGAAATGTATGAAAATATAACTATTTCTTCAATTTTATGAGCCCATAATTTTTTTTTAATATCATTTACAAACACACTAATTATTATTAATAGCTAAAAGTGTAGATTTGACGAGTTATTTTTATAGTTTGGACATAGGATTTTTTTCACTATGAAGAAATTTAACTTTTGATTCTATCTATCTATTTTAATTTGTTTTTAGGCGTTAATGTACATTTGGTACCACGGCTTTTGAATTGGTAAACCGAGTCTTCAACTCTAACTCCTCTATTTTTATACTGTCCGACTCCAACTCCTTCATAAATGGCTAAATTGTATTAATTAGTAATAGCAAATTTACTGCAGTAAAACACTTAAATACTGATTACTTCATGTGAAGCCTCTTTCACATTAGGAATTTATACTTAAATAGATTTGTCAATACAAATCACAAATATTGGTCTTAAATATTAATAAAGTATAACATTATAATGATATATTTACCATTAATATTATAATATTATAAGTTTTTACTTTGAAGCTGAAGTCAGTAAATTTTTACCAACTCTGACTTTGACTCCACAGCCATTGTTTGTTACTGTACATTATTCATTTATACATTTTCACTAATTTTGACCTTCAAAGGTTTGGCATCTATTAAATCACTGCTTAAAATCTAGCCAAGTGGAAAAAAAACCAACCCTACTAAAGCTTTATTTTGTTATTGTTGAAATATTAATCAATATAGGACATACCTGATGTTTTCACTACTCCTCCACAGCCCACGGAGTGGAACCTCTTCGAACGCGAGCACGCCCTCGACCAAAAAGTTAGACGGGGAGAAACCCACCACACCCATCTCCAAGTCTGTAACTCCGACAAGTGGTGGCAGCGGTAGCAGCGTGGCGGGCAGCAGTGGGGGGCTAAAGCCTGTAGCGAAGCCCCCCACGCTGGCCCAGTACCCACACTACCTGGGGCCGGGACCCCAAGATCTCCCTGGTGGGCCCTATGCTGCCTTGCACAACAACCTGCCCCCTCTGAATAGCTATCCTCGGCCACAACTAGGAAACTATGACCCGCACGCTCAGATGAGGGCCCCATTAGGACCTGGACTGGGAGGAATACCTGGAGGCAAACCGTAAGTTTAATAAATTTTCTAAAGGTACTAGGTATCCTTAATAGTTTTAGTGTGCTGGCTATTAGTTATATACTCTCTATAGTCTAAGTGAATTAGGTGAGGAAGGTGAATTTAAACAAGGCAATGCACTGGAGAGGGAAGAGCTTATGAGAACCCCTGGACGTTTGTTTAATTGACCAGCATGCTCAGCTATGTTGGCCTCTTAGAAGGGGATTGTTAGTCATATGTGTGGAATATCGGAAGCAGGGAAATATCTTGTTACTGGTTTACTGAATATACTTCTGACTGCCCATTCATGTTACCCACAACATCAACTACTGTATTTATTTGATTCTAAGAAACAATCAATGGTAAGACGCACCTTAATTTTTCAGTACCACCAACAGAAAAAAAAAGAAGCTTTTATTTTAAGAAAATAAATACAAATAAAATGCCAAAATACACTATATATAAGAGTTATTTTTATTACAGAATTCAAATTACTAACAATAATACCTTATTTTTCAGTAGGTATGTTGTTCATCTGTTCCTTCTGAATCAATATTAGTTTAATTCTTCTGAGCTGCCTTTATCTTCACTATCCCATAACATATTGTCTTCTGAGCCATAGAGAGCATCGGCAAAAATGAACTGAAATTTGAGGAGGGGGGGGGGCTCATTATCACCATATGATAATCACCTCCAGTACGCTTGACCAGGTTTAGAATACCTGAATTATTACCAGGTCAAATATGACCATATCATTTGAACGCTCTGCCACTGAGCCACTCTTTGAGTATACTTCATATGTTCACTTGAATAAAATTTTATATCTTCTCAATAAATTGACACTTTTTCCTCTCTTCAAATTTAAAGTGTGCATATTTAATATACCAATACTTATTTCTCTCTTTTAGAAAGTAGAGTAAGCTTAGGTTTTCTCTCTGTAGAGTGTATTATTTTTCAAGTTAATTTGAGCTAAGATGTTAAATTTAATGATGTGAATATTGACATCCTGGGCTCGAGAATTGAATCTGGGACCTGGTTGTCATTTTTGATTTAGTTTTTTTAGTAAAAAAAAAGTTGAAAAATTACATTTAAAAGTAGTGTAGTTAAAATAGTTGTTAGTATCTGATAGAGCAATAATCTGCGTGTTTCAGTGCGTATTCGTTCCACGTGAGCGCAGATGGTCAGATGCAGCCAGTTCCTTTCCCTCCCGATGCACTGATAGGCCCAGGGATCCCTCGGCATGCGAGACAGATCAACACTTTGAGTCACGGTGAGGTAGTTTGTGCTGTGACCATCAGCAACCCCACCAAGTACGTGTACACTGGGGGCAAAGGTTGCGTCAAGGTGTGGGACATCAGCCAGCCCGGGTCCAAGAGTCCTGTCTCGCAACTCGACTGCCTGGTTAGTAGAAATATACTTAAATTAGTAGAACTTTAGTGTTACATTAGTTTGTAATTAACAGTTTGTTTATAAATAGTGCACTGTAATTCAGGCCTTTTCTGACAGTTGAAAAGCTACTGAAACAAGTTAAGTTTGCATCTCCACACAAATGTGTCTCATCACTTAAACCACTTATATTAACTGACATTACTTGTCATAGTCATAGTATTCACATGCAAGAAGGTGGATACATAATCATCATCAGCAGCAGCAGCAACTGGCTGGGTCAGTTTAGTCAAAATGCCTCCATCTTTCTTTATCCATCTACCTTTATTTGCTTCCATTCCTCTTTTCTCACTTCCACAGACATTGGGTCCGAGCACTTTATTCCAAGACCACCGAGGTTGAGCGCTCCTTGCTACTCATTTAGTCAGGACAATGAGGAAAAGATCAAGGAATCTGAAAGCTTGTGTGTGAGCAATATTTACAAAACCTCCAGCCCCTACTTATGTCAAGCACAAGGTGTAAATTACTTTTTTTTATTATAATGTTTGCAGCAAAGGGACAATTACATTCGATCGGTGAAGCTGCTCCCAGACGGACGGACGCTCATTGTGGGTGGTGAGGCGAGTAACCTCAGCATCTGGGACTTGGCCTCGCCAACGCCTCGTATCAAGGCGGAACTCACTTCTAGTGCCCCTGCCTGTTATGCACTTGCCATCAGTCCTGACTCAAAGGTAAAGACATGTCAAAAGGTATAATAATAAGAATTGTGAGTAAAAATATCGAAGTCGCACATTTATATTACATTATTGTCATTTTGTTTTGTTATATACATCACAAATTAATGTTTATATGACATAAATCTAAAATAATTAAATTATAAAAAGAACTTAATTTATTGTTTCTGGACAGAATATGTTAATCATGTTTACAATATAACATTTTATAAATTATATTTAATGGTTAAAATTATATAGTAATGTAGAATATAAAATTTTCTACCAATTTTTTTTATAATTCTTTATATTCAACCATTGATTCAGTTTCACTATTTTATTTAGGTCATTTCATGTTTTTTTAAATTGAAAAATGGATTTTGCACACCTCTATATTTTAATAAAATTGTTCTTTTTGTCACATTACCTGTTCAGGTACTTATGAACTAAATATGTTAATGTGTTAGGGATGAGAAAGGTTGAATTTATAGGTGTGCCCACGTATGTGAGGGGGAAGAGTGGGAAACTAGTTAAGGAAACCATCCCATTTGATCAGGATTTGAACCTTGATATCCCTGGCACCAGCATTCCATTCGCTTGCAAAAGTGACATCTTAGACCATTCAACCATCGAAGCAGATAATAAAATTAAACCTATAAAAAAAAATTTCCCACTGATTTTAACGTGACTTTTCGTTCTCAAGGTGTGTTTCAGCTGTTGCTCAGATGGCAACATCGCAGTGTGGGATCTACACAACCAGACGCTAGTTCGGCAGTTCCAGGGCCATACGGATGGTGCGTCCTGTATCGATATCTCGGCGGATGGGACCAAACTGTGGACGGGCGGCCTGGACAACACTGTCCGGTCGTGGGACCTCAGGGAAGGAAGGCAGCTGCAGCAGCATGATTTTTTGAGTCAGATCTTTTCCTTGGGGTACTGCCCCACAGGGGAGTGGCTGGCGGTTGGCATGGAGAACTCCAATGTTGAGGTAAAAGCACAAACTATGTACTACTGTATATCAATTTATCATTCCTTTTATTCCTGTATATTTATTTCCAGCTCCATATTTCATGTGGTAATAATCAATTTTTCATGTGCTAAGCTAAGCATAAACTATGGCCATTGAACCCAAAGCTGAATTTAGAATTACTTAGGATCTCACCTTCACTCAAAACACACGAGATAAAGAAACTTCCAGTATTTAACTAAAGGTTGATTATATAATCTAACCAGGTTAAAAGAGTTTGAACGTTTTGGATCCCGATCAAATGTAGAAGAAGTGATTTTTGTTCACATTTAATTTTCTGTGCTTTTTCCAGTTGAATTAAGTGTGTCCACCTCATCCTACTGTTTGAGATTAAATATTTGTAAATGTTATCTTTCTGTTATTACGATCTTCCCAACACGCCCGTAGCCAGGGGGGTGTCCATGGGGTCCGGACACCTCCCGAAATTTAATGAAAGATTAAAAAATATAGTATGATCTCTTGCTTGTAACTTTTATACAGCACAGTATTGTGAAAACATCTTGAAAACATTTCAGGATGTAAGGCCTTATGACAGTGACAAGAACCAGTTTTCAGAGATATTCCAAAAGGCTACAAGTATGACGGATAACTTGTTTGGAATAGTTATAGAGGTACCACGACTGGTTAAGAAACAGTCTAAAGGGATAACCCTCCCCACGATTTTATTGAAGAGTTCTATTTTAGAGCCATCTTCCTGCCTTGTGTAGACGGATTTATTGTCAATCTTCAGCACCGATTTTGTCAAAATAAGGATTTTCTTTCAGTAATAGAGGTTTTTCTACCCAAAAACACACATGAAAGTCATGTGAATGAACTCAAAAAACCAAGCCTCTACTATGATGAGACAACTTATCAGGCAGCGTTTGAGGCAGAATACCTCTTGTGGTGTGAGAAGTGGAAAGGCAAGAAACAATCTGACATACCAAATGAGATCATGCCTACTATGGATGCATGCAATAAGCACTTCTATCCGACCATCTGACATCTGCTGTGTGTACTAGCTACTTAAACCGTGACAACAGCTGAGGTCCAGAGGTCATTTTCCTCATTGAAAAGGATTAAGACCTACTTAAGAAACTCGATGGGTAGTGAACGATTGACTGGCCTGGCACTGATGTCAATTCACTGCCCAGTGCCTTTCACACTTGCGGACATTTTGGATGTCATGGTCAAGAAAGTTAACAGAAGAATACTATTGTAAAAATGATAGATAGTGGTGCATGAACACTTTTCCATACACATCATTTAGCAAATTTGTTGCTTTCTGCTTTTCCAACAAACCCAAAAACAATAAGAATTTATCTACACTGAAAAAACTTTTCATTTAAAATTTCTAAAAACTCTGTAATTAAAGTAAAAAATAATGGGGTTTACAAAAAATCAGGGTGGGGATAGCATAGCATTAGATAACACCCCCCAAAATGAAATCTTGGCTATGTGCCTACTCCCAAGCCTTTTTATCTTTACTCTTTAACGATTTCCAATTAGACAACTTAACCTGGTATAAACTTTGATTCTACCTAAATGACTCTGTTTTTGTTTATCAAATTCACACCACCAGCAAGCAACAAAGAGATCCTGTAAATGCCATAAAAAAACTAGGTATGGAATCCTCATATCCTAAAGGATATTTGAGGATTCAAGACATTTTAAAATTTGAGACTCGAGTCCTTAAAAAAAATATATTTTTTCTTTCAATTTTTAAAGTGAAATTCGTTTTATTGATCAAATACTGTTTATTGATGGCTCAGAACCTATTATAATTATTATAAGATTAAATTAACAACGACCAGTAATTTAACACTTAAATGAATGTATGAATGTTTTAATGAATTTATTTTAGCAAAAAAAGTTAACATTTATTTACTTATTGTATTTTATACTATTCTATTATATTTATATCTTATGTTCATAATGTTTTACAAGATTCGAATTCAGATTCTAGATTCAGGATTCAAAGGTAAAATTTATATCCAGATTTGTAAAATAATGGACCGACCCCAACTCTAAAAAACACTCATAAAAACCCTTGTGTATGAATTTAAAACAAGTAAGATTATGTGCTGATTGCATGTACAATATTTTTATGTAGTTACTCACCTTAGCATTGGGTCCATGTCTCAGGTACTCCATGCAGCCAAACCAGACAAGTATCAACTTCATCTCCACGAGTCGTGTGTCCTATCGTTGAGGTTTGCTGCCTGCGGGAAGTGGTTTGTCTCGACAGGGAAAGATAACTTGTTGAATGCCTGGAGAACCCCATATGGAGCGTCCATATTTCAGGTAATAAACACACATTTGTTTAATATTTATATATTAAGCCATTCCCTGGCTCACGCATGCAACACAGCTATCTGCGTGGGCGCGGTAGCAATTTTTCTACTTTTATATTTTTATCCGACAAATATTTTCGTTACTCATTTATTTTTCTCATTTATTGCTTTATTCATGGTCTTGCAGGGTGTCCAGCGGCCTGAAAAACAGGGAAAAGTTAGGGAATTTGCTTAACCAGGGAAAAGTCAGAAAATTTTATCAACTTTCTGGAATTTTCACATAATCACGAAAATAATAGGCCTACGCTACTTTCATTTACAATAAAATAATTGTCAAAAACATTTTTCTTCACTGCGAATTTATTTTAGTACAGTAATTGTCCATCTTGAATATACTAATCTCAATTCTCAAAGTCAACATGGGGTTTTCATCTAATCTTTCCACCCCTCTATCATGTATTTACCCGAAGTTGAGTCATTAGTTCATTAGCTCGTGTAAGACAATCTTTTAATGTCTCAATATGATCTAACTGAATCTAACTTGGAACGCACAACCCAACGACCCATTGCACTAGCTTTAAGCTGACATCCTTTAACCCCTTCATAGTGTTACAATTTAAAAATGTGTATGTTTTCAATAAATAAACAAATAAAATGCGTTTGGAATAATCATGAACATAATAGTCAATTAACTAAACTTAAATGGTACCATATCATATTTGAGACTCTTTGAGTAAATTCGGGAGAGAGGAATTGAAACTTTTAAAATTGAAACTGTTAAGGATATTATAGTTAAAAATATTTTGTATTTAATTTGATAGTTTAGTTATTAAAAGTAATAGACCAGGGATGTGATCCTTGAATCCTCAAACCCTCAAATCATAAAGGATATCACAGATCCGAGGATTAGAAAAAAATATTGGATTCAGAATTCCAAAGGGGGACTAGGGGNTTGTAAGAAAAATTCAACAACTAGACCCTAGTCCACTAATTTAACACTTAAATGAACTAATATATGATTCCAAGATTCAGATTTGAATTTGAGGGTAAAATGAAGAAGATTTGGATTTATAAAATAGTTGTTTTGACCCACTTACAATAGAGACCTTATTGAATATGAAATAATGTTAATCAATTTCTGTTCTCAACTTTCCAGTCAAAAGAGTCTTCATCAGTCCTGAGTTGCGACATATCTGCAGATGACAAATACATTGTGACAGGATCAGGAGACAAGAAAGCAACTGTGTATGAAGTAATCTACTGACCTCGCAACGCGATGTGACCGATCATGTAAACAATACACATCCATTCGTGTGATGATGTTGCTCCACTTGAATCAACACCAGCAACACAGTGTGGAAAGAAAAGACTTAAAAATGTACTTAAGAGAGTTAAATTCAGCCACAGGTAATTGATTCACCTGTTTGTTTAGTGTTTTAGTGCACAATTTGTTCTCTCATTATTTGTGCATTTCTAACTAAGGCGGACATGTGAAGAAAAAAAAAGTGGTTATACGTATTCTTTTTTTTCTTTTTGCTCAGATCTTTGAAGGATTGTGGGATTAAGTGAAAATAAGCTCTCTAACTTTGGTGATTTGTTGAATGTTCTTAAAATGTGTCTGCAGAAAAAATAAACCTGTGGTTTCCACTAGTGCTTTAGACATTGTTATACAGGAGTCACACATCTCATAGTATTGTCTTGAAGGGAATGGTTATACTCAAACTGATCTGATAATTAAATCGTGGACATTTGAGTATATTTGTTGATTTACGGTAAATAAATGTTTTATTTAAGAACATCTCAGAAGTGCTACACCATGTGAATGGTAAATCTTCAAAAAAAAACAAAAAAAAAACAAACATTAAATACTTCATGATTATTTAATTTTTTTTCAATTGTCAGGGAATATTATCAAAGTGATAATTAATCAAGGAAAATAAAACTGCTATCTATATTGCGTGTTATATCAAACTGAGTACATTGTAAAATAAGAAACTTTTATGAACTCTTCGACTGTAACTACTAGAGGCCTACACTGTATAAAATATTTTAATGGCACATGCAATTTGTGTTATACATTTTGTTCCAACTTTGCTTCTTCACATGTGTTCGAGTAAATTGATGTCATATGAAGCACACACAGTTCATTTAGAAGGAGAAGAAAAAAAAAAAATTCCAAAAAAATTTGGTGCCGTTGGTAAATCTATTGTTAATCTACCTTCTTCTAAATTTTGTTTTCATACGATTGTTACCTCTTGATGGAAAGGAGAGGGGGGGATGTTTTTGCTCATTTATAGCTAAGAGACTAAGCAAGGGTGAAAAAGGGGTGAGGGGGTGAGATCTATCTTCAAACTTAAGATCTTGTGTTTACTTGTCACGCTTCAAAAATAAAGATTTCTTGTTTCTACAAGTGATACATTTATTTATTTATTTATAAAAGTGTTCTCAACTTAGCAGCCACATTCAGATGTTAGTCAGAATGGAGAATATTTTATTGAAGTTGGTTCTGTGCGGGATGTGTCAAATTTATCTAATTACACAACAAATTAATATAATATTATGTTAATTTCAAATAATGTGTTTAATTTGATATCTTGCATGTCATCATTTTAAAATATGAAAAATATAAAAAATACATAAAGATAGACTGTTGGGTAAAAAAACAAGAAATATAAGGAAGGAACCTTCAAATCTTTGAGGATTCGAGAAAATATATTTGAGATTAAAAAAAAATTTTTTTTTTTTAATTTTGAATTGTATTTTTAAAAGATTTTATAATGCTATTGGTTGCTTAGCCCATTACAAACTTTCGACCATCTTAACCAGATCCCAGACATTTAACACTTAGCTCATCATCACCAGCACCACCAATGGTTTAGCACTTAACTAAATGTATAAATTATACAATGCAGTTTTATTTGAAAAAGTGCTTTAGTTTCTATTTTTCATATTAACTTAAGAACTAAATTAGTAAAGTGAACCTCTTAATTTTTACATGATTTTTTAATATTCAAATTTACTATAAAAAAATTGAGCCTTAAAGACAAGTACACCCACCTGTGGATGGAGAAAAGAAAAAGTGGTAGGTTCTACACGTTTCTGGAAAACTAGAGGAATTTTTTGTTTTTGGGGGGGGGGGAGGAGGCGGGGAACCAGCTGAAAGTATAAATAATTTTTCAACAACAAAATATAGGAATATTTATGAAATTGGGACATTTAGTTGCTACATGGTGGATACAGAAAGGGTAAACTGGTAAATCTGGAATAGTCAGGTAATTTTTTTGATATAATGGAAAACAGGGAAATGTTATGGAATTTAATCATAAATAAGGGAAAAAGGGAAAGTCATGGAATTTAAATATTAATTCTGCACCTAAAAATGTAAACAAAATGTGAGAGTGTTTTTCCTCACTGTTAAAAAAATGCAGTGGCCAGATATAGTATTATGCTAACATGAGATGGCTGTACAGTGTTTGTTTTATACCACATTTACAGACACAAAAATACTTAAAACATTAAATACTAGAAAAAGAACTTATAATAATGTTTATCTTTAGTAACCGTTGGATTGTTTTTCAAAAATATATAACCACTGTAATAAACCGAAAAATTTCCATTCACCAAGAAAAACTGTTTCAAGGTTAAGCTGGAAAATTTTTTAAATGTCTGGAAAAATCAGGGAATTTTATGATAAAAGTTTTGTAGCCATCCTGTGCTAGCCTTAAATATTGGGCCTCTGCATAAAAGAAAAGGTGGACTTAAAAACTAAGCATGCAGATCCGAACGCATCGTATACCTGCCCGCCCTTGAAAGATTGGGTTGTGTAATTACTGCATATATTTCCGTAAGCTCAAAACAACCTATTTATGATTTAGAAAATAGTGACAATCCTGAGATATGTCAACATTTAACACAAAATAGTAACAACACCCAAGAATGTGTCACTCAAGTTTAACACAATTTGACATATGGTTCTTTACTAACCAAATGTCATACATATCCCCGCTAGAGAAGAAAGTAAGAGGTTATCATTTTGCATTTGATTCATAAGGCAGTCTTTATTCTCTTGTTTTTATCTCGCTAGTTTATTTTTCGTAGTTTTCTCATCCTCTATAGTTTAAAATATAATTTCATCCATTGGCATAATTATTATGTATCTATTGTTATATACCAATAATTGCATGAATGTCTTTCACATAATAAGCTCTATCTCTCCGAATCCCACTTTATATTAGGAGTGTGTGAATCTTTGAAAACTTTGACTTTTGCTTTAGTAGCTAAAATAAGATTTTTTAAACTTTTTTGTTATTTTATGATGTTATGCACATTACAATTAATGCCAATATCGAAGGCTACGGCCAGACTGGATGAGCGACTAAAAAATAAAATAGAACACATTGGTTATAATGAGAGGTGGCCAGACTGGAGCGCACGAGCGTTGGGGAGCTTCAAGTGTGCACGCTTAAGTCGGAACAGTCTAGTTTACAGGTGCTGAGCAATATTATTGTATGTTGGTTCATTGAGTGGTAGAAAAACTTCTCAATTTTACATGATATATGATTTTTTTTTAATAATTATTGATAGGTTTAGCACACTTGCTACTAACGGCCTAATTTAATTGGTAAGGCTATGAACTATAGACAGAGATATATATGTAAAACTGATATGTTAAAATACTTCAATATTAAAATCAAAGTAGGCCTTTACAAATAAGAATCACAATTAGCACGGAGAGAGGATGGGAAAACCACAACAATAAATCACTTGTCAAAAACCACCCTCAGTTCCCTGAGCCAAGATTCAAACCTTTGCCTCCTCGTCAACAACTATTGATAGCTATCACTCACTCGCACTTGCCAGTTTGGCCACGTAGTCGCTCACTCAGTCTCTTGCTCGCACACTTGTCAGTCTGGCCGAACTCTTAACAAATTTACAGTGGCTTAATATTAATTTTGTGATAGTGTAACCTATCAGCTTAGGTGAAACTCTGTCACATTTTTGCATGAAATAATTTTGTGAATTATATTTGGTGTTAAAAAATTAGATAAATATACACAATACAATCTTCATTCTTAATACACAATACTAAACAAATATATAATAAAATTTCCCTCCAGCTTTGAGAATATTTCACCTATCTTATTTGGCTGTAAAAAATATGTAAAATAGTCTTCATACATACTTATTTTTATTATGTTCATGATATATAAGAAATTCAAAATTACATTAAGTGAAATTAATTATGTTTAATTTACAAGAAATTAAAAACAAATGCCACAAGTTGCCAAAGTATTAACAAAACTTTTTATATGATCCATTTACCCCGAAATGTAGAAAGTTTACCTTTCTTGTTTCCACTATGGTACAGGTACAAGGCCATGGTGGAGGCTGTCAAGGTAAGACTGTAAGTTTTCATTCTAAATGGAATGTACCTTAATAAATACATGTAATTTGTGATGTATACCAGGGATGGTACTCCTTTCTCCCCTACTCAATAAAAAGGGTACTAGAACATAACCCCACATATATACATACAAAATTAAAATAAAGATACAAAGTAACATATTTGTAAATTCATTCTTAACTATCAGCTACAGTCAAACTACACCAAATAAGGTGTACAAATTAACACTGGGTGTCAATTTTGTTTGCTGACAGTTGACTCAACGAAACAATGGCTGAAAAAACTACACACTCCTACAAATAAATATTAAAATATGTGTGCATACCTGAATATTGGCCAACTTAATATTCTGCCCATGCTTAGTGCTGCTAATAATGGCTTATTAACTGTCGGCATGTTTACAAAAAATTTAAAGGTATTGTTTCTCTGGGTTCTTTTTCTGGTATTGAAACATTGTACCATATTTAATTTCATAGCTTGTCTTTAGTGGTTGATGAAGATGAGTATGCTAAGGCTTTTATATTGGTTATATTTATCGGGGGTGTTGCGAGTAAGCATTTTTCACTTCGAGTTGAGTTTGAATGAAAACAAAGAGTTTTTATCAAGTTCGAGTCATATATAGCAATATTTGTGCAGGAAATATTTCAAGGTGAATTTCTGTAATATATTCATGCATAAAACATAAAGAAGTTCAGACTTTTTTTTTCATTTTTTTTTTTTATAATAACACAAATTCAAATTTTTAAATAAATTTATAATAACTGTAAATTATTATTATTTTTTAGTTAGACAACAGGAAATATTCAAGGACTCTATATTTGCCATGAAATTATATCTTAAAATTGACTAAAATTAATTAAAACTAGGAATTTTTGAGAAAAAGATCAAAAATTCCTAGTACTCAAATTTTTCGAGTTTCATAAAAATCTTTGAGTCAAGTTGGAACAACTATTAAAACTCGACTCAAACTCAAATTTTCGAGTAATCGCACACACCTAATATTTAACAAACAGTTCTATAAACTTGTTCATTGATTTTTATAAATACAAATGATGATGTATATATATTTGAGGATAAAATATTTCATGAAATTCAGAAAATGGCAATTTTGTAACTCAAGATTAAATAAAATCTCGAAGATCAACTAATTAGTATTGTTAAAGCTCTCCATAGGCAAATTTTACCACTATTAATTTGTGCTTGGTATGATAACTAATTAATATTTTTTCAGGCTTGACCACTTAATCTAATGTGAAAGGATTTAAAGTATGTTAAAACTGTTGTACTGAATTCTTTCATCTGTGTGTGGCTTACATTACTTCACGGCACTTGTTGTAAACTTGTATATTACATATTTTAATAGTGTTTCTCATCTTTCTGTATAATTATGAAGCTTTATACTTAATGTGAACTGTAACTTAGTTTTGTCATAATATATAATTATATATATACAATTTATATAGGAAATATGAATGTGGAATATTGGACAAGCTGGAGTCATTTAGGCGGTGCTGTATAGTGCTGTAATGTTATTATATGAAGCCAGAAGGTTCATACACAATTTTTATATATACATTTTATTGCTTGATTAGAAAAATGAGAAACACTTCATTACTTAGTTTTCTCATTGTTTATAATAGGGGTGTGTAAAACTTATAACGCTTTGAAGTTGAATTGAAATAATTTGTCAGATTTGATTTCACTTTTAAAAAATCTGTCTTAAGAAACAATATAACTCTGCATAGAAATAATAATTTTCAATTTTCACCAATTGTCATGTTAATTAGAATTTTAACCGCCACTTGAATCCTTAACAAAAGAATTACTGTGTAAAATCCCAAATTAAGGAAAACTTCTTTTCGCTTTTTGAGGTATTTTGTAATACATATTTGGAAGAAGGTACAGGAAAGGTGGATGGAAACATATAAAAGGGAACAAACACAAAATGGCTTTTACAATGAAAAGAAGAAC
The DNA here is from genome assembly GCA_902151455.1 of Timema bartmani. Taxonomy (NCBI): domain Eukaryota; kingdom Metazoa; phylum Arthropoda; class Insecta; order Phasmatodea; family Timematidae; genus Timema; species Timema bartmani. The sequence goes on along the minus strand of CABFWB010000496.1, from coordinate 212,860 downwards.
ACAGTTCACACTTTACATTGCTGCCACTGGACAAAGAAGTAAAATTCCTACCATCCCTGTCAAATTTTCAAATAAATTTTTGTAGGATTTGATCATTTTCAAAAGAGATCTATATAAAACTGATAATATTTATTTGTAAGTTTCTTTAATTTTGTAAACAAATGTATTAGTTAGTTAAAAAGGTAAATTGACCATAATAATAATACATTATTAGGTCAAACAAAGTATAAAAAGTTCATCAAGGGGCTGAATTTTATTAACGTGGCATTTGGAGAGAACAAGACCTGCAGACTTAATAGAAAAATTGCAGGTCCACAAAATAACAAACATAACCAAAATACTTTTTCAACAAGTTACCCAAAGTGTTTCAAAAATGTATTAATTTTATGATTCTTGCTATTCAATGAACCTGCATTTTTTGGTAAGTTGTTCTTTTAACCTATTCCCTGGTGCACACTAAGCATAGCTATCTACATAGACATGGCCACCTTTTGACTACTTGTATATTCTTATCCGACAAATATTTTGCTACTCTACTCATTTATTACTTTATTTGTGGTCATAGTATAGTCAACTCTCGATAACTCAGACCTCAATATCTTGGACTTCGGATAATTCGAGCAAAATTCTTCGAAAATAAATTTTATTTACTAAGACCTTTATTTCCCCTCAATAAGATGGACTTTTCGTGACTCGGAATGACCCCCGCCCCCTTTATTACGAGTTATCGAGAGTTGACACTGAACTGGTAGCCCCATCTATCAGCTTCAACATAAAGTATTGGACTGGCTAAAAGTGCAGTAGTTCATTGATAGATGGCATTACAATAACTTATTGAAAGAAATGTTGATTCATGCTCGCACCAGGAACACTGTGGACATCATCTGCACCAGGGAAAGGGTTAATATCTATAATATATTTAAAATAAGTGCTAGGCAAATATAAACATGTTCGCAATAGCCGGTAATAGAACTATACATTTTAATGACAGGACTCGGCAGCTTTGTGAAAATGGTTTGAATCTTTTAATAGCTTTTAAAACTATGTAAATCATATCAGTAGATGTTTAATAGTAGGTAAATATGGTACTATAAATATGTAATAATTTTTATCAATACTAAACACTAGAAAATGATTGAAACTTCAATTTGGCTTCAGGAATAATTCATATAATTGATTTCAGCTTGGTTTGGAATCATTGAAATGAATTTCACACACCCCTAGTTAAAAGTATAAATATTGTTTATAATCTGTAATAAATTATGTGATTGTTTACACTTACAGAAAATGTCTAATCATAGACTTAAAATATGTTGAACAAGCAACTGGTCTTTTTTTTTTCTCCGATTGTTACTTACACAAGACTCAGTAGTAAATGAACTCTAATCATGACCAATAGCAAATAACCATGGTATACCTCAAAATAACCCTGGAAACATACATAACAGATATAATATATACAGATATATTTTTCATTATGAAATAGCCTGAATTTAAAATATAAATACAACTAATACATGCACTAACATCCTTGATTTTCCCATTTTTATTTACGCTTATGAACTTACCCCTTACCCCCATCTTATAACAATAGTTATTATATTAGTGTAGTCTTACAATGCAGCAGACACTTACTGTGATAAATGTAAATATTAATCTTATGCTGGTACACAATGGGAAGAAGTTTTTTTAAGATCTTTTTTGTGTGTAAATTTAATTCTCACTAAATTACATTCATTTAATATTTTATTTTATTTTATATTTGTTTGTTGCATTAAATAATCCACATTCTGGCCTACAAATTGTAATAGTAGGCAGTCTGTCATGATTTATTTTGCTGTATCAGTTTGTTTAAAATAAAGTGCCGAGTTGTGGTTAATATAAAAATAAATTCCCAATACTGCCCAAGCTTGTAGTTTAAATTTGTCTTGGTGGGTGTTCATCCTCTATTTAAGACAGTGATGTATATCACCAATTCATTCCAAACACTCATTTAATAAATCAAGCTTTACTTTTACATAATAAACCAGAAAAAAAAGGTTATCATTGAACTGGTGTTAAAGGCGTTTTAGGGACCAAATTATTGTTCATCAAAACATTGCGTTGGACAAGAGAATAGTCTGATTAAAAGTAGATTTTCATTTTATTATGGCTTATTAATGGGTAAGTAAGGAAGTGTTGTACAGGGTGTACTTTATACCCATTGTCACATATGCCGCAGAAACATGGGCAGTGAATGTAAAAGAGACAAGTAAAGTTGAGGCGATGGGAATGAAGTTTGTGAGGAGCACGATCGAGTACATAATATAGTAGAGGGAATAAAACTAAGATAGTATGGGGATGTAATAAGGATGCCAAAGAGAATGATGAAGCTGAAGTATGCAAGAGAGGCCAAGAAAGAGAAAGGAGGAGCACATAAAGTGTGCAAGTGAGAGGAGAAGAATGGTGAAAGGATGAAGGAAGATCGAGACATTTTACTAAACTGACCCGGCTACAGACTGTAAATGATTGGATGGTGATGTCTTAAAAATGAATTAGTTTTAGCGAGAAAGGCTAAAGTAAAACTATAATTTTTAAATATTAATTTTCACAATGGCTGGCTAACTAATTATAATACAAAACTTCCTATAACTTTATTTCAGAACTACCAGCCATGAATGTTAATTCTTGCTATCCCCAAACTTACTGATTTAATAACACAATTTTACATCATATGATGCCAAGAATGACAAATATTAAATTCACCTTAGGAATAGAAGTTTAATTTTAGGGAGCATTAAGTTAAATCAAGACAATGATTGACAGGTTGAAACCTCTCTCGGCTGCCAGTTCTTTTACACTCAACCTCAAAAATTCCCAAACCTCATTTTTTTAGCACTGCGTCTCACTACCTGTTCAAACCATATGTAATAATTATAATGATGTGTGAGGAATGAGGAAGGTTGAATTTAGAGGAAGTGTACCCACAGTTTGTGTAGAGGGAGAGTGGAAAACCATTTATGAAAAACCACCCTCAGGTCACCCGACAGGGATTCATACCCATATCTCTCAACATCGGTGGTCCAGTCTATTGCAAGAGAAGCACCTTGAACTATTTGACCACCGAAGCTGGTTCCTCCACTGTTGACCAGAGCACAAAAGAGATTACTACAAATTCCGATTTTATTTTCCATGGTTTTAATCAAAAACAAATGCCTAATGTGACAATTTGTAAATTGGATATTTAAACAGATTCATTTTAGGGTTGCCAACCTTTTGTGTTTAAAATAATTATCATACCATTAATTTTTCTAATGAAATGCCTACAGTTCATTTTAATATTATCTTTTAATACTAGACTTGTTGAAGTGGCTTATGTTTGCTTAGAAAATTTGTATTTCTCTAATTTACAAAATACAGTTGAGTCTCAATAATTTGAGGTGAATTGGAGTGAGACTACCTAGGATCACCCGGCACTTTTAACTATGCAAGATAACATGAAAAAATTAGCAGGAAAGAGTACTTGGGAATTAAAGAACACTTAGAAAAAATTTACTACACAGTAAATAAAACAGAATTCACAAAAATATAGCAACTATAATGTACAATAGGAACCGACTTGGTAAATAAAGCAAACACGTTCAAAACGGGTGGCAATATTTTAACGTTACTGAAGTTGTAATTTATTTTTATACTTTAAGACACCCAAAGGGGTTGGAGGAAAACCATGATCAATCAACCCTTCCTTGTTTCACACCAAACACCCAACTATGTGTAAAAAACATGTATACAGTATGTTCGGAAATTCATAGCCCAAACTGCACATATACTTTATTGGAACCAAAAGTAATACAAAATCCTTATACACTTACATCCGGAAAACTATGCTAATACTATTCAATGGTGTCCAAAGTTTCGGCGTACAGCGTTGGGAGAGTGAAGCTGTGCAAGCATGCGTGTACAACAGGTTGCATAGTAGCTAGGCATGCGATACTACACGCCTTGACATCTTGGAGCACGGCAGCAGAACATACCACAATTAATAATAAACAGCACACATGTCTATCTAAAAATGTGTATATGTTCTAAGGGTCATCACTAACGGTCCTACATCACAGAAAGTGCTTGCCAAGACTACATGTGTGCTGTACACCGAAACTTCGAACACAATTTAATGGTATTATCATAGTTTGCAGGATGTAAATGTTTAGGGATTTTGTATTACTTTTGGTTCAAACAAATTATATGTGCAGTTTGGGCGTTGAGTTTTCAAATGCTCTGTATGTTGACTGGCTTGATTATAACAGAATCTTGGAACTTTTCTGGGCTCTAATTATTGAGAGACTACTGTATTATCATTGAGAAAGTGCCACACACTTTACCATGAGGTTTATTATACATTAACAACACAGCCTTTTCATCAAAATATATTGGTTAAACATGTTGAAGATATTATTTTACACTAAATCTTTGCATGCGTATTGGGTTTAATTAAATATTATATAAATTACTCAAAAGTACAGTTAACATTCATAAAAATGTGAACACCTGTTGAATAATAATTTTAACTCCCCCTTACTACCCCAAAACCTTAGGTTGGCAGCTTTGATCAATGACAGAGTAATACGCTGTGTAAGTTGTTCAACAAACAAGCTTATAATTTATTTAAAAAATACTGGAGGTGAAATTATGCTTTTAATAAATTGAAAATATAGGCAAGTTTTTGTTTATTAAAAATACAATTTTTTCAAATCCAGGCCTATGCCATGTTTATGTGTGTTTTTTCCAATCTTAATTTCATTACTAAATTCAGTACAATTTATCCATACCGAGTGAGTGACAAACTACTATGGCTGCTATTAGCAGAAGAAGCGACAACCTTGAAAACTTATTTTTGATTTTAAGTTTGTTTTAAGTGACTTTTTAACACAGAAGGCATACACAACCGAGATTGAAATATTCTTATTTTAAAAAATATAGTGGAGTCACGCGTATGTTCTTATATTATTTTTCTCAGATTTAATTAATTATATAAGTTGCTACCAAATATCTAGCAACTTTTTTTTCCTCGTGTCTTTCTACCCGTTCATTTTATAGGCCTAAGTAATAATTACTCTAATGTGTTAGGGATGAGTAAGTTAGAAGTTAGAAGAAGTGTATTCACATTTGTGTGAAGGGAGGGTTGAAAATCGTTTGGGGGGAAAACCACCCACAGTACATCAACTGGGATCGAACCTCGATCTCCTGGTCATCGGGAGTCTAGTCTTTTGTAAGAGTGACACCTTAGTAAACCATACGGCCACCAAAGCGGGTTAGTGACTTGTTAATGGATTCATATAAGTACTCTTTTCCAAAGTAAATGGTTTTTTTTCAACAATAAATCTCTAGAGAAACAAGGATGAAAACATGGCTGTGTAAATGCTCGTCAGTTTTCATAGTAGCTACTTGATAAAAGTTGCCATAGTATTTAAAGTACAAGTTTCTACTGAATTAAGTAAAAATAAATATACATTTTAATTAAATGTACACTAATGGAATTCCATTATTTAAAAGACTTGTTATGAATGTCACGTAACACTTACACAGAGTATTGCTCTAAGAATTGTTTTTATCTTTCCTGTAATGTGGATTATTATGGAAGTTTGACTTTCAAAATGTATAGTTTGTGAAACAATTATAGCTCTTATCTTGAGTCATCTTGTAAGAATCCAGTGCTTCACCATTTGCTATAACTTGGCATTACAAAAGTGGATCTAATTGTATTTTTAATTTGTCAACTCTAGAGGCACATATTTGTAAATATTTTATAGGTATGGTTTCGCTGTAGACACAAAAATGTGAAAACTTATCTTGTGTTTAGACATTTTTATTTTTGTTAATTTTGTAGAGTTACTCGTTTTTGTTAGTTCATTATTTATTTATTAATTTTAGATAAAAATGTAATTGGTTCATTTTGATCATTAATCTGTAATAAAAGGTTTAGTGAAACCTCTTATAGTTAAAAAGTAATGTGTCTACAGTTTAATAATCTGTAATCAATTTTACAAGAACTCTTTCAATTTTTTTACTATTATATGTGTATATGACAAAAAAAGACTTTTACCTACTATGTTAAACCGAGGAACATTTATGTAGAAACAAATTAATTGATCAAATCACTACCTATGAGAGTTTATCATAATTTTATTTTATAAAACTATGTACACCCTTTTTTTTCTATTTGAAATATGATTGATTAATATGCAAACTTTTCCAAATCAGATATAAGAACAAAAGTTGTGATCAGTATGAAATTTTTTCTGCAATGAATGTTTTTCTTTACTGGAACAATTCACTGTCGTTTATTAAAAGTAAATCAAAAGTTTTTAGTAAAATTATAATATTGTGTTATTAGCAACATAACCTTTGTTGCTATATGTAATTATAAATAATATCTAATACATTTTCCTTGTGAATAAAATTTATGTAAAAATATATATCGGTTGGTATGGCTTTTTATTCTAATATTATGTTGTTTTCAAAGTTACTAACATTCCTATTCAGATATTTGTCTCTTTAAATTAATTTAACCAATATATTGTTATTGACAACTGCCTATTCATTGAGTATGGGTCACAAACATTTAATCAATATGTGAGAGACATAATATGGTAATATGGAATATACACTTATTTACAAAACTAGTAGTTTGAACATCATATATGTAAAATAACCTATTACTAAAGTATTACAGCCATTTATCTCTATCTGAAACTGCATGTTTACAGAAAAGGAGCCATTTTATCATTCTAGGAATGTCATTGTTAATTAGGTAACCATCGAATTACTATGTGCAGCTTGCGTTTTTGTATCTTGTTATTCTAAATTTTGAATACATTTAAAGAAATTTTGGCCATGTCTGACTCCCAACAATATATAAAAAAATATATCTTATGAAGGTGGCAACAATTTGTCGTAATCATTTCCCCAAAATAATTAATTTTATTTTAGTTATGGCATTTAACTTAAAATCTCCAAACATGATTAAACCGAATTATCTTATTTAGGCAGAATGAGCTAAATACCTAATTGAGCACTTTTCTAGGTTAGAAATGTTACAAGTATAAACAAAATAACTTTTTTAAACATCATATATAATTAATTATTGACTAAACATTTAAACTTACTTTATTAGCTATGTACTGAATTTGTTCAACTTGCTCATGTATTGCATCCTATTAATTTAGAACAGTACTCTTAATCATGAACTCCAAATTCTTGCTCAAGGAATTGTAATATCTGACTGAAATGATGCACATATTAATTTTTTTTAATTTTCATATTTCATTATTTTTTCCAAGCATCCAACCTCATAGGCTATGCAAATTTATTTATTCAGCTTCATAACAGAGCAAAAAAAGCAAAAAAAAAAAAATATATATATAAATAATAATAAGAAAAAAACATTTATAATCTTTACAAAGAAAAAGATTTGTTTTTTCAAGTATTAAAGCATGTAAGGAATAGTTAATAAAATGATTGGGAATCGCAATAAGAAGAATGTATTTTTACAAACAAAGCCTCACTGAGTTAAACATTTATAAATCCTTTTTAAAAAGGTATAATAAACTACTATTATCAAAAACACAAGTTTTTTAAATTCTCCAAATAGGGTCATTAATTGAACAAAAACATAGAACAAATAGCGGCAAACAAACTAATATAGAGATAATCGATTACGACTTATTCTGAATTTTTCTGTTTTTCTTAGTTGCCAGTACTTTTATTGAGAGCTAAGAATAGAAGATGTTAAGCTTTTGTAGAATTGAGTTTGACATCCCTAAACATTACCAATATAATTTTTTTTAAAATTCTGCTTGGCCCATTATGTTTGCTGCATTGTGCTGATTGGCCCACGAGTCAACTTTGGGGACAGAATTCCCTCCAGCCGAATGTGCCCAAATAGATGTGCTGGAATGGAAAACAATTACTACTCTAACATAACTGTTAGGAGTATCCAACCAAAGGTCCATGGTTTAGTTTATATTTTCATTACATACATTTAAAATAATGATTTAAGTTTCAAGATTAATGCATGGGATCATCAACCTCCACTTAATCATTTTTTTTATCACTCCATCTTAATACCTGTTACATACATATAATAATTACTCTAATGGGGTAGTGATGAGGAAGGGAGCATTTAAGAGGCAATTTATCCGCATTTGCATGGAAGCAGAGTGGGAAAACATTTAGGAAAAACCACTCAGTAGTAGTTTTATTATACTGATTAATAGACAAGACTTTTAAAAATATTCCTAGTTTGAGATGAACCATATTTTATATAAAACTTTCTTTTGAATCATATAAGTAAACATTTAATTAATACTAGATATTTAACTTATTTATAAAGTTTATAAATATTATAATTTACATATTTATTTTAATTGACTAAAAAATACTGATACTTCCATGAGACTGAAGGATGATGTGTTCACTTGTAGAATTATTGTTCCTTCAACAATGTAATTACATATTATTTGAAACATCATCCAGAATGACTTTACCTAAAATTCATAAGACCTTGAGTAAACATTTTATATGAAATGGGTATTTGTTTCAACTGATATTAATGCAACAAAGAGATACATTATTTCTTCTTTGGAGTAAACAAATGCTTTTTGTTTTAATTTGTGACACAATTTCTTCTTGTGAAAAAGTTGTTTTTAATAAGATTTACTTTTTACTATTGTTATTTTAACACTAACTATATCATGGGAAAATCACAATGATTTGTTCCTATGTCATCTTTTTTTTCACAACTTTATTTTATTTGTGTTATGCAGAAAACAAGATTAAACATGAAGGTAATGTTTGAGCTTTTAATTGTTTGTGAATGGTTGACACATCTAAGTTAAGATAAGGATATAGGGAATGGGAGAAAAGGGCAGTGTTTTTGCAGTTTTAATAGCAAAACTTAAAAAAAAAATTTAAAAAATCAAATATTGCTCCAGTAGAAACAAACATAAAGTTTAATTGTCTTCACATTATGATAACAACAATTGTTGACTATCTCTCGTGAGCATGGCTGTACTAGATGAGAAACTTTTTAAATGAACCTGAAAAAGCTGTCATTAAATGGTAAAAAAAAAATTTGCTATAAAAATTGCAGAATACTGGCCCTAACTCAAGTTCTCTGCATCCCCATATTAATTATTTCTTATAATGGCCTACCTACAATCAGTCACATTTGCTCATTGAATATTGTCTGTCTACAATAGAACATGAAGCAAACTTGAGTGTTGGAATTGTTAGACCCACTTGTCATACAGAGATGAACATATCTTATGTTTATTAGTTAGGTTGGCTTGCATTCAGCCAATCAGAAACAAATATAGCTCTACAGCTGCAGTCAAAGATGGTAAAGGTTCATGGAAATACATAGTAAAAGATAGTGCATATTGTTTTTGTTATACCCACTTCGGTGGCCGTATGGTCTAAAGCACTACTCTCACAGTAAACTAGACTGTCAATGACAAGGAGATCGAGGTTTTAATCTCAGTCGGGTGTATTGAGGGTTGTTTTTCCAAAAGGGCTTTCTTTCCACGCAAATGTGGGTACACTTTATCTAGATATAACCTTTTAAATCCTTAAAACCATTATCTCAATTAGTACACAAGTGTATAACCCAAACGTGTATTAATACATGGTGCTAAAAAAACTTGTTAGTAATATAAGCAAATACTCACTTTTATTACTAATTCGTGGAGAGTTTTCCTTGTTTTCTAAAGTCCACTTGAGTTTGTATGTAACTATGTTCAAGAGTTCCAAAACCAATTAGATTTTGTTATTTTGCTTTTATCTAATACAGCTGCAGTGTCATTTTCACATGTCGCTCACTAATGGTTATATTCTTCTTTTCATGACAAAACTTGTGTTTTGTGTCTTTTCAAGATGCCTTGTAGATGAAAAAGAATTTACTTTTTTTTTTATTATACCTATAGCTTACACTGTAGTTGAAAGAGTGGCTTTTGTTCATCGACAGTTTTTCTTTAAAGAGTCCTAGTTTGGGGTAGTTCAATTTTTGTATCATCGCCTAAGATAATCAATTATTTTTATATTGTTATTTGTACCTTAATATGTTTATGGTGAATATATGCGCAATCATTATTTTTACAAAGTATTATGAAAATAAACTTTATTTTATCGGGTGTTTTTGTTTGCTTTGGCCACCAGCTTTTAAGCATGTCGTGGCCTATGCCTGAGTAGTGTGGCTGTTGCTTTTAGGTCCTTGAGTAAACTTGCTTTAACAAACAACAGCAAGTGTGCAAGTGAGAGGGGAAGAATGGAAGCGATTAAAGGAGGAATATGGAGGCATTTTACTAAACTGACCTGGCCACAGGCTGGAATCAGTTGATGATGATGATGCTGATTCTGAAGAGATAAATATGCAGGAATAGTTGACTACATTACACACATATTATAGATGTTAGGGTCGAAGTCGATGGTCGATGGTCTTGGGGTAAAGTGCTCGCCTCATGACCCAAAGTTAAATCCTGGCCAATACCGATGTATTCTTACCACACGGCAAAAATCTGTAGCACAACTTCCTTCGGAAGAGAAGTAAATCCGTCGGTCCTATGTCACTTGAGGCATGTAAGGGATTCCTGGAAGACAAGATATGAGATGTCTTTTTGGTATAATTTTTAATCACTTTCTCACTCTCTCATGGAAATTAAGTATGGAAGATAATAGGAAACCACCACACTTATTCACAGCTTCCCTAGTCGTATGTATACTTGCTACCAGATGGAGTGGGTGAGTGACACTAACCAGCTGAAGGGCTGAGTGCGCACACCACACCGGATAGATGAGAAAGTACGTCGAAACAACCTTCGGTGCTAGAGGGCAGACATAACAATACAATACCAATAGCATCCAGCAAACTGACTTGTGCACATAATCCGTTAGCTAGGAATTATTTCATCCTTAACCTTTCAAAGTCCAGGTAATAAACATATGTAAAAAATATTTTTGAATCACAATAATGTTTTAGTGAAACATTATTTTTTGTTCATCGTGTCCTATTACCTATCCAAGCTATTTGTATGTATAGGTAGATAGACTACACTAAAATGTTAGGGATGAGAAAGGTAGAATTGAGAGGGAATGTGCCCCCAATTGAATGGGGAGAAAGTGGAAAACCATTTAAGATAAATCCTTTTCAGTTTTTCTGAACAAGATTAGAACCCTAACCTTAAGCCTCAATGGCATTAAAGTATATTGCGAGATTGACACCCTAGACCGTGCAACCACTGAAGTTGGTTACCGGTAGTTAATTTATCTACATTGAAACTACAAGCATAAACAAAAGAATTTTAATAACTTTTTCAACTTCAATTTCCTATTGGTTTTATTTATTCTTACACTCCTCTTGGTTTTTTCTTACACTCCTATATTCAAGAAAATTTCAGCGTTTTGAAAGTTTTTTTTCTTTTTTTAGAAAACATAATCCTAGACTTCAAGTAAAAATAAAAATACACATGAATTTTGAGCAGCATAAAAATAATATAAGTAGATACTATGCTTAAAATGTAGTTAATTAAAAACAAAATTACAAACTTTTATACTATATAATTCTATAGGGGCCTACACACACACACACACACACACACACA
>CABFWB010000496.1:182529-201043 GCA_902151455.1 Timema bartmani | reverse complement strand
ACACACACACACACACACACACACACACACACACACACACACACACACACACACACACACACACACGCACACACACACACACACACACAAGTGACTATCTGGCCGGGATTCCAATGTAATAACAGCACTGAATTATACTACAGTCGTTTGGATCCACAAATCGAGTGTATGTAATCTCCGTCATATTATTTAAATAAATTTAAAGGTTTTGTAAATATTAATTATGCTTTATTTAACTTTCCTTTTATATTTAGGTAAAACACACATTTAAATCTTTGTTTGAAAAGTATGCAAACTCGATAAACACGTATTTAAATATGCTATGAAACACGCTACTAATATACAGTTTACTGCACAAAAAATGATTCACCCTAAAGATCCGGTTTTTCGCTATCCGGACCGATCGACCACCATGTTAGGCCGGATAGTCACGAGCCTACTGTATATAGTTTTAGAATGTCAATTTAAAGAGAGCTTTTCCCTCCCCTTGCTATCAAGTTTGTTAGTCTTTTCAGAGATTTATTTCTCATAGCTGAAAGAAAGTCCAGATATAACGAAATACAAATAACACTCGGAAATATTGTGCCACGGTTACAAACTTTTAATGTGCTTTAAAATACAACAATAACCCTCACCCTTAATGTAATTGGAAAGTAAATGAAGAACCTGAAAAGCATTAATCTGGGGAATAATTTAAAGTAGTCTGGTCCCTCCCTGTTATTTTATTTGAACCTAGCCTCTTTGTCCCCCCTCCCACTACTCCCAGTGCTCTCACATCAAAGTTGATCGCACTATATGACACATTGTTCAGGACAAATGACTCCCGATTATTTCACGGGTCTTCTTCTTGCTATCAGGCCGTTACACCCGTGATATTCATGACTATGAGCTGGTAGTCCCCCAGAAAGTGAACGAGGACGGCAGTTTCTTGACCTATTCTCTCCCACATTTCTATGAGCGATTTTCTGGAGACAGGCGCAAACGACAACAACCTGATATTAAGGTAGGTAACTTAGTTGAACTTATAGTTAGATCTATAAGAATAAGTTGTATCAATAATTCTGCCACTGAGCGAGCTGAGAGCGCTCATAATGAATCATTATTGAGTTCTAGGTGTATCCCGGATGTTCACAATTGATTCTTGGTTGGGGGTATTCTAATAAAGATTTAATTTTCTTATACATACAAGAAGTTCAGAGCCATAGTTGGAAGCTGTTGAGTGCCAGAACAGGTTTAAAAACTATGTTTAAAATTTACTTAAAAATACTTTTTATGGGCAAAATGGTTTGCTCTACAGTTGTGAAAAATAAAATAAAATATTAAAAGTGACAGCTGTAGACAAGGATGTAGAAAGTTAATTTTTTTATAGGGGTACGCTAGAAAATGTGAATGTACCTTTAGCCAATAAAATATTTTATATGCATATATGAATCCCTCTAGCGGGGAGTACATCAAGTTTTAGGGGGGAGGGTGACCCTTCAAATAACTTTCCCACACCCTTGGTTGTAGACATGTACTTGATTAATCAAATGACATAAACATACAAATTTACTTGATTATAAAACAGACACGATGCCTACAAATTTATCACTGTGATTACAAGGTTTCTACCACAGGAAAATTTGTGTAAGACCCTGTCTAAGAACACGGACATACTTGAAGCCAGGTCGCCGTGACCAGGACTCCAGAATGTCGAGCTATGTTAATTATGTGGGAGACCCAGAGTCACTCACATTGCGACCAAGCTGCGGTCTCTAGGTAGTAGTTATGTATTATGGCTACCCTCATATACAACAAGGCATTGCGTGCTCGCGTTTTTTGTCCCAGCGACCAGGTCGACAATATGGCCGTAGCCTAAGTGAAACATTCTTTAACATGGCTGCTCTTCAGGTTCACTATGCGTTGCACTTCAACGGGGACTTGCACCACATCGAGCTGGAGCCCAACTATGGCCTGTTATCGCCTGCTATGGTGGTGGAGTCCAAGAGGAATGACGTTAGAAACAGCAAGTTCACACCACCAAAGCCTCAGCAGTGCCACTTTGTCGGAATCATCCGGGGGCATCGCAACTCCCGGGCAGCCATTTCTCTCTGTGAGGGAATGGTGAGTTGAGTAAAATGTTCTGTATTAATTGGTGTAGTTTGAAAAAAATAGCCCCCATCCTTTCTTTGAGGGTCTATTTATTATAAAACTAACTTAACTAATTTGTTTTTAAGTAGTATTTTTAACATATGCATACATAGTAATTACGCTAATGGGTGTGGGATTAGGAAGGTTGAGGAAGTGTACCTGCATTTGTGTGGAGGTAGAGTAGAAAACAATTTTGTAAAAACCACCCTCGATACATCCAACAAGGGTAGATTTTTGTTGTTTCAATGTTGAAAACACAAGGGGTAGGTAGGCCTCTTTATTACTTAATCCACACTATCAGGGTGTGCAAAGTTTTATATACCGTACTTCAATTTCACCTTGAAACTTCATCAACTTCAATTTCACCCCAAAACTTAATCAACTTGAACTTCATTACACAACTACATCAACTTTGACTTTGCTTCAAAACTTAATCACCTTTAACTTACTTTCGAAACTTCATCAACTTTGACTACACTTGAGGTAAATGTTTTGGTTCCAACAATTGCAAAGTTTTGCCAATAAAAGTATTTCAGCTAAAATACTTATACATGTTCAATTTATTTCATTTTGTGCAGTTATGCATATTACAAATTAATGTTTACATGACAAAAATTTGTAGTAATTGAATCTAATGTTGTAAGAGTAATGCAATTTATAAACTTAGGACAAAATATGTTATACCTTTTTCAATAAACTACCTTTGTAAATTTGATACGTCATGTATAATATTGTATAAATATGCACAGTATAGTATTTATTCTTGACATAAAACTCTTGTTTTTAAATATGTATTTCCACTTTAATTTGGCTTTGGTAATATTTCATTTATTCGATTCAGCTTCACTTTGAATTGAAAAGGTGGACTTAGCATGCCCCTACTAAGCGATATGAACAATGAGAGTAATTTAGATTAAATATACCAGCATTTAAGAAGATAGTTTGGGAAACCACTCTCAATGCTCGGTGTATTTGGTTGTGATTCGAACTCTGGCCCTCGCATAGAAGGTATCAAGTGCAATATAAGGTTGACACCTTAGATAGTTTGATGAATGTATACACACAAGGGGGAAATCAAAGTTAGCACGGAAGTGTCCGTAGGTAGCTGTACATAATGTAATTAATTTAAATTCGTTATATGGCACCTGGACACGGAACCATCGGTGCATTAAGCCAAGGGTTCTGGGTTCGATTTCAGAGTTTGTGTGTAATTTTTTTGAACTAATTTAATTAATTAAAGTGTTTGACCACTACTGTGTGTCACATTTAATATTTTTATTAATTAACAGACTTCAAGCAAACTTTATAAAAAAATATAGATGGACAAGGAAGAAACATTCCAGTGTCATAAACTCCCCAAATTTAAAATTAACAAATGCCTCTTTTCATGTTTTTTAAGACAAAAGGTAGAAGAGAATATTGAGCTACACTTATGATTGGTTTTAAATCAATGTAAGGATGGTTAAATTAGTAGAATTTTAACAATCTGGATGTAACCAAAACATATTTTCTACAACAATTTTGGTGTAGGCTATATTCTGTATACAACACAACTAATTTGAAAGGTACAGGGGAAAAAGGAGGGAAGTCATAATACACACATTTTCTTGGACAACAACTTTTATTTCTCAAACCCCATAAGAACCCCAGCAAATACCTTTTTATTTTTAATTAATTTAAATACGACAGAGACTTCTTCTAAACCTAATATAAAGTGCTTTAGAAAGGTATCATGATTGTCTAGCAGATGGCAGCACTAACTCATCTTGAGTTAAAATTGGACTTTCCTTTCTTTTCCCTTGGACCCTTAATTTGTGCAGGCAGGCTACATGAAGACAGAGAATGGGGACCTGTATTTTATTGAGCCTGCAAAGGACTCGGAACCAGAGAGAGATGGTCGACATCACCACCTCATATACCGCCAGCTTGCTGACAATCCTTGGGGAGACCGCGCGACGGTGGAGGGCAAGAGCGTGTGTGGCGTCAAAGACAGTTGAGTGCTGAGACTACCTTCTTTATAATGGCACTGGGCAATAGACCACTGCCATACAGGGTCAGCTTGATGGATGGCATTACGCTGTCTCAAAATCAACTAAAACTTCTTTAATAATGCGTACGTTGTTTATTCATATTTGATATTGTATTACAGTTAAAACTCTATAGTCCTGCACCCTTGAGGCCTGACAAAAACCAGACCACAGAAATTGTCTGGACCACGGAATTCGACTCCAAAAAATCCTTTATATGTCCCTTACGCCAGCCTAAGTTTGCCATATTAGGCTAAATACACTGTGTCAATCAAGGGAGAATAGAACATAAAACAGGAAATAGTACATCATCTTTCACCACTCTTGGTTTCTTGGAAGACATAATTAAGGGATTAAGATACAGCCAGAATACAAGCCAAAACATGCTGCAAATGTAAACAACTTTGGCGCCTTTGTACTGCTAATAGCGCCGTCCTTCAAATTAATGGTGGAAGATTCTAAATGTGCCGGAGCACAGAATGATGGACTAAAGAGTTTTAAGTGTTTAGTACAACGTGTGGCACTTTTAGGACTATTGTTTCTGTGTACAGCTGATACACTTGCTTCCCCAACTCCAGACACCAAACTGCGAAACTCTTGTAGTGTGGCGTTAAGTTGTGTAAAAACTGTTTTTTTACTGCTAATAGCGCCGTCCTTCAAATTAATGGTGGAAGATTCTAAATGTGCCACACTTGCTTCCCCAACTCCAGACACCAAACTGCGAAACTCTTGTAGTGTGGCGTTAAGTTGTGTAAAAACTGTTTGTTTTTTTTGTTTTTTTTATGTTTCAGTTTTTGATAATCTCATTGTATTATAATCACATTCTCAATGGTGGTAAATAGAATAAACTTGCTATCCTGGCCTCAAATAATGACTAGAAACTGAATTTTAAAAAAAAATTTGATAGGTCAAGAGTTCTTCTAATTTTATTTTATAATTTCCATTTATAATTTTTATATAAATTTTAATACCACCATTTTTTGTATGTTAATTAGGTCTACAGAAAAGTTTAAGTTTTTTTTTTACATAATCGTACAAAAATACCATTTTTAACAATAATTCTAAAAAAAATGGCTATCCATGCATTTTTTAAAACTCATAACGGTAACACTTTCCTTTCAAGGTCATAATACAATGTTTGGACCAAATGTATCTGGTAAAGCAGGAGGTGCCAAAATGTAAGTTTGCCCGGGCACCAAATTACACTCGAGACAGTCCTGCTGGCAAATACCATTTTATTTGGTTAGCTAATAGTGTTTTTGTATGTACCATTTGATCAAAAATCAGCCCAAAAATTTTATTAACTATTTTAAATCTACAAGATAAAATTATGATGGAAAATACATAATATTACATATCAGCACATAAGATGACAATTTTTCTTTATAGTTATTTTCAGTATACAAAGATTGTATTATTTATTTCTGACTAAAGTTCTCATGAGGAAGCATACAACATTTTCTGTTGAGTTTCTATCTCTGAGACGCATTGTACATTATATATATGTATATTTACAACGTATAAGTTTCAACCTCTCAACTTGTTGTTTCGGAAGTGTTTGTTCCCACCAAACCTTTGTTACATCTAAGCTCGTTATAGTTTTGAGTTTACCGATAATTGTGTTTCGTTCAAGGTGATGGGAAGAAGGCCTGGGCTGATCGGTTCAGACACGAATATGAAACTAATCCACATTTTGATGGTAAAAGAGCATCAGCCGAGGAAAGCTTGCAGCGTTATGTGGAGGTGTTTCTGGTGGCCGACAAGAAGTTCATCACGTTTCATAAGGAGGCCAACAGAGACCCGGAGGACTATTTACTCACCATAATGAATATGGCATGTACAGACAAAGTTAAATAATAAAGGAAAATATTAAGTTCATACATCAAAGTTTCCTCAACAAGCTCAGATTATTTCTCATAGTATCTAAAGAGAATTAATTTTACAAAGTAAATTTCAACACATTGCTAACCCTCTAAAAATATATATATATGGTGAGAACTACAAAAAGGAAATTCACCCGGCATCCTTATTTTAACATACTTTTTATCTAATTTTTTTGAAAATAAACCTAATAAACAGAAACATTACATAATTTGAGATGGGGCACTTATTTTTTATGTTTTAAATTATACATTTATATCCCAATATCTTATTTGCAGCTTACCAGTAGACACTGGTATTGTTCATTTACGGTAACTTTGCACTTTTCTACCAGTTGGAATATTGCGAAAACCAATTCCATGCTCACAGGAGTGTAGCTGTCCAGTGGGACGGATTGGACAGTTTCCCCTCCGAGTTAATCAGATCTGTCTATTGAGAGGACAAACTATAATAACTCTATAACGTCAACCAGCAAGCGAGTGGTCGCTACTTTTTGGCAAAGAAACTGTGCCAGCATTTGCGGATAGAGGGTGTTATGGGGTCAGCACAACAAACCCTCCGGCCATTAATCTCAGTTTTCTAGGCTCGAGCCACCACTTCTTTATTCAAGTAGCTCTTCAATAATTGTCCTCACGAGGCTGAGCTTGACCCCATTCCAGATCAACTGCTTCACAGACAAATCTGGATGTGCCAGGGATCAAACCTGTGACCTCTGGATCCTTAAACAAGAACTCTGATTACTAACAGAGAGGAGGTCTGAGAGGACAAATCATAAAAACTATAATTCATAAATGTAAGAAAATATGGTCTTCTATATCAACATATTATTAAATCTGATTTTTTGGTGTATTAATTTTTGAAAGTTAGCAAGTATTGAGTCATTGAAAACAATAACATCCTCTACTACCACAACCCCTGGCCACGACACAGGTTTTAATCTTAATATAGTCCCTCACTGACATAGCTTTGAGGATGCACCCCTGAACATTCATCCGCCTGGAAAACATGTTATGTAAATTTGACAATTGATGTAAAGTTACTGGCATGTTTATGAATACCAAGCTGTGTTTTTTTGGTAACTGTCCATCTGGCAATAAAGGCCAAAGTTATCATGAATACACTATACCGGTTGTACAGTCCAATTTTCTTATGAATGGATATGTCTTGACAGCTAGGAAAATTTACTAGATCTACTTTCACATATTCATATGTTAAGTAATTTGATCTAAAACTGTCATTTTAATAAATATTATCAATACATATAAAATAACAATAATAATATTCTAAAATACTATCAATGTTGGTTGCAAAAAAATATGTTTGTATTATTTAAAAGCCTCTTCCTATATGAAAATTGGACTCTCTCTAAAGACAGGCGTGTGTAATGTAAGGTGAATAGAAAGGTAGCGCCACTTGGAGGAATTTGATTGTCATTGCGTATGTCATACACTAAACAGTAGTTATATTTTAATATGAAGACAACCAAACATACATACTTTTTTAAATAATTAGTAGAGTAATGACATTAATTGGACAATGACGTGGATTTTAAAGGTTCAATTATTTTTTTTAAGTTCCAAAATGTGACCTAACTTTAATAATTTAATTTGTCTTCCATATAGATTTTTGTATGTAACACGCTGGGTTGTGTACTGAATGACGTCACAATCTCAGCCTATCAGATGTCTTTCTCCATCTGACGCTACCTTCTATTCTATTCATATTAGGTGGGTGCCCCTCTATTAACTAGTTTTGATAACACACACTATTCACAATACGCTGAAGAACTTTGTTTTCTTTGCAGGTGAGTGATTACTACCATGACGCCAGTGTCGGGAACATGATCGACATCAACCTTGTGAGGCTCATGTACCTTGACAAGGAAGAAGAGGAGGTGGGTGGATCCCAATATTTATTATTATCAATTTGAGCTTAAGGCGGCCACCTCGGTCGGCGAGAAAGTATTAATCGCTTCAGGCCGTTATGGTTTGTGTCTTTTTCTGGAACCACTTCTCTATTCTGTCTAAGCTTATACTCCTTTTGCTCTTCACCTAAAACAACCCTTTGCTTTGTCAATAAGAAAGAGGGGAAATAAAACTATGAAACTTATCTCAAGGTACAGAGGAAAGCTCGCTACTACCGGTAGTTGTCAAATATCTTAGAATTTGCTGTGAGCTTGTCAAAAAATTATTGTATTTGTTAGAGAAAGGCTAGATCTAGGACCCTTTTTCATCAAGCCTAGTTTTATAGCTCCGCAAATATGCTTAAAAAATCGTTAAAATGAGCTAATTTTAAATTTCTACACTTTTTTTATATCAATAAAACTCTTACGGTACTATAGAGTTGTTAAAAGCCCTATTGGAATCTTTCAACTTTATTGGTATGAGCCATATTTTGAAATAACGCGTTGAATAATTAAATATTCCATTAGAGCTGAACGGCCACAACTGTTTTTTATCTTTCTAATCTAATATTTGGCAAATGTTTGGATCCTGATTCTAGTAGTTATATGAAAATTCACTGGTTCAGCAAACACTTTCAGGACAATTGGCAGAAAGGTAAATTAGACTGTTTTTCTTGTCATCCTAGTTTGATCTCCAAATCAGCCCTGATGCCGAGGGGAGCCTAGAGAATTTTGCAAAATGGCAGAAATCTTTGAACCCCCCGGAAGAGCATCCCAATCACCATGACATTGCGGTGCTCATCACCAGGTCTGTAACTACATCACACTTTCTTTACAGAAACTTAATAAAATTACATTTATTCTGAAAGTACACAGTTAAACCAGTACACATCACAAATAATTTGTATTAAACCTCAGGATATTCAACAGAATAGAGCAGAAGACTGACCAAGCCACTTCCTTTGTTTACATTTTTAGAAAATTAATAATCAGTTAAAATAATTTGTGTTAACCCTAGACTGTTTTCTTATATAAAATATATGTACAATTCATCCCCATGCCCCTCCCGGGCAAGAATGCCTCCCTCTTTTGAGCTATGCCTCCAACGGTCAGTCAATAATTAGCCAGATTTAAGTATCAGTATCAATAATATTAATATATTCACGAGGAACACCGAACATAACTGTGTCCATACTGTTAAAAAAAATGGGTTGGATACAAATATTTTCATTTCTTTCTTTTTTACTAATAACTGGATAGTTCCAGCAATTACAAAAACATTTAAATATACCAACGTTTAGCTGTATTTGCACAGGTTTTTTAAGACTTTTTTTTGCTGTAATTTGATGTATTTAAGTTTGTGTTTGATTTTGAGGTACAATTAAATTTTAAAAAAATTAAAAATAAAACAAAACAAATCAAATTAAAATAAAATAAATTCTTGATGAACTACACCAGTGGTCAGCAACCTGTTGCCCGCAGGCCAGATTTTATCTAACTCGCAAAAGATATGGCAAACAAACAATTGCATTCATAAAAATATAATAGTTAATTACTATGAGAAATAAAAAGATGAAATACTTTACTAATAATTTTTTTCACACAGCTCCATCAACATCTTTTTTTAAACCCATATGGCCCGCAATATCAAAAAGGTTGCCAACTGCTGAATTACACTATGGCTCTTTCTTATAGGCTGCGCCATAGTGGAAACGTAGAAGGTAAGCTTGCTGCCTTTCAGTGTAAAGGGAGGGTACATTTTGTTATAAATGGGAGACTGTACAAGAAAGAATGACAGAAACACATGAAACGAGCAAACACACTTTTAGAATGAAAAGAAGAAAGCTGTTCACACTTTACAATGCTGCCACTGGACAAAGAGCTCTTATTGTTCCTTACCAATTTCCTTCTTCTCCCTTTTGTGTTTCTTTGGTTTATACTTTTAATAAGCTGTGTTGAGCGTTTCACACTCCCTCCTGATGAGTTTCCATAGAATGGAAACTAAATTGAGGAATTGGGTGATAGTGATTGATTTTTTTTTTCAAGAGCCAGCCACTACCTCTTTGTCCTGTGTTAGCTATCTAAAGTGTGAACTGTTATCTTCTTTTCATTGTAAAAGCCATATTGTGTTCATTCCATTTTTAATTTGTATATATTCATTTTTCCTGTACCTTCTTCCATATATAACAAAACCTAATTTAAAACCTTAATGAAGGAAACATTCTCCAAACCAGCTCATGTTATTGTGTCAGGCATGATATCTGCAGCGACAACATGACCGAGTGTGGCCTGATGGGGATAGCATTCATTGGTGAGATTTGTAACACTGACAAGTCTTCATGCATGTGCGAAGACAGTGGTTTGATGCTCGCCCCCGTCGTCACGCATGAGATGGGACACGTGTAAGTGTTTCCTTATGGCATTAATAGCATATAGGGTGGCCTGGCGGTCTAGGGGCAAGGTGTCGGGCTTCTGTGCTGGGGGTCCGGGGCTCAATCCTCGGTCCCGGCACAGATTTATCTGATTGCCAAACCCTTCCTTCACCTCTGATAAGATGTATATTAATCACAACTTGTGAATGTGTGAAATGCCAGGCCTCCACCGTAGTTCGGATTCCACGTTAAACTGTAGGTCCTCCATTTTATTTCACAATCACCCTACTATCACAAATTAGTGTAAGTGCGTATAAACCGAACGGGTAGTAAGGCGCTGTACTAATAATAATAGCATATAAAATGAGTGATTGCCCAGTGTCACCTATTAAAGGCATTGAAGCATGTTTTTTTTATTTTTTTAAACTTTTTTTTTTGGGGGGGAGAGCCGTTTGTGCTCTTTGAGTTGACACCTTTTTGTTTTTATAAAATAAATATTTCTTAACATTTTCATTGTTAAAAATCAATTTCAATTAATTTATTGAAGTTTATTAAGGTGGAGAAATAGGGGACGCAAGAAAAGGCCAGTGTTTATGCAGTTTTTATATAATAACATCTTTTTGGTCAAAATAAATAACATATTACTTTAATACAACCATAGAGATTAGTTTTCTTCACATGGAAATATCAACAGCTTAACATCTGCTAAGGGTGTCCTGGAATTTAATGACAACTTTTTCTCTTCATTTAAAAAGTTTATAATCTAATGCTGCTATGCTCATAACAGATATTCAACAACTGTTGATATCACCATGTGAAGAAAACTAAACTCAATGTTGCTACTGAAGAAATATATTTATTTTGGCCAAAAAAATGTTTAGCTATAAAAACTGTAAAAAAATACTGGCCTTTTCTTGTGTTCCCTAGCTTTAAGTAAATCTATAATATAGTGACAATATTATTAAGATATTGTGAAAGTCGAATGTTATTGATCACACAAAGCTCAACAGTCCAGGCAATTCAACCATGAAAATGTAACGGAATACCATGCAAGTATGCAGCCCTTTCTAGCTAGTTTAATCCAAAATCAGTGTTGGGTAATTCTTGTTGTTCAGATTTGGAATGTTACACGATAAGGTTGAATCGGATTGCGAGGCTAAAGACGAGAATGGAGCCAATCACGTGATGTCACCCTCTGTGATGCTCAACACTGTGACGTTTTCTACATGTAGCAGCACATTCATAACAGAACTATTCAGGTGAGTAGCTTTCAATAATAAATAGATGTAATAATGTTGGCACAGGAGCGTCAAGTAAATTATTATCCTCGTATATTCTCATCAAACTCAACTCATTGTTTTGACCAAGAGTTGGAGGCCATCAACTCTGCTTTAAAGTAATATTTCTACCATGTAACATCCTTTAAGAAAGCATGAAGCAGTGGGTCTGTAACGGAGTCAGCTCAGCCTCCTGAGAACAAGTGAGGAGCTACTTGAACGAAAAAATCAGCGGCTCCAGTCTAGATAACTGATATCAACTGCTGGAGGGTTTGTTGTGAATCCCACATGACATCTTCCATACACATAAGTTGGCACTATATTTGCCGACAGTGGTTGCTCATTTGGTAGGGCCCGATTGCAGGTTGACTTATTGGAGTTTTTATTTAATACTCAGTGAATCTAATGTCATCAATACAAGCTGTGCTGAACAATACTTCTATGATTATAAAAAATATTTGACATCCACCATGCTATAAAACATCTTCAAAGCTTACATAAGACTAAACATTGCACAACAATTATTTTACAGGTTAGCCTAAAATAAATAAATTACTGAACAAATAAAACTCGATGCATTATCATCGATGACAAGACACTCATCCCAGAAAGCCCAAGAATATTTTGCTGTCACTTTTTTCAGCTGCATACAGGACATATTTGCTTGGCTTCTTACATATACAGAATTAAACTATATCCATCGCCAATATAACTATTTGAAATGCAACAAATTCAGTAACCACAGGGTTTTAAGAACATTAAGGACAATAATAAAAATAGTATAATAGTAATATGTTGTTCCCAGAAGAGGGTAGAGAGGGGAGTTGTTGTTTAGGAGTGTAAGATACCTACTATAAAGAAGAGAAGTGCCCTTGAAGTGTAAGGAAGTGCTGTATAGGGCACCCACAGTCTCATATACAGAAGAAACATGGAAACATGGACATTGAATGTAAGAGAGACTAGGAAAGTGGAGACCATGGTAATGAAGTTTGTGAGGAGCATATTAGTCGTCAGTCACGAGGAGAAACAAAATTAGGAATGAAGTTATCTGGGAAAGAGTGGGAGTACATGAGGTTGTAGAGGAAGCAAGACTGAGATGGTATGGTTATATGTTGAGAATGTTGGAGTACATGAGATAGTATAGGAAGCAAGGATGAGATGGTATGGGCATATAATGAGGATGTTGGAGTACATGAGATAGTATAGGAAGCAAGGATGAGATGGTATGGGCATATAATGAGGATGGAAAAGGAAAAAAATAATACCAAAGAGAATGATGGAGATGAAGTATATAGGAAAAAGACCACAAGGGAGACCAAAAAAGAGATGGAAGTAGCAAATAGCAGAAATTGTTAAAATGAGATGAGAAGGATGGTGGAAAGATAGATGAAGATGGAGGCATTTTACTAAACTGACCGGCCACAAGCTGGAAATAGTTGATGATGATTACTACCCAACTACTTTAATCCTGCATGCATAAAGTATGCGAAATATACTGATATGTATATTTTGCATGCGGATGAATGGGTAATAGTGGGAAATCATCAGCTCAACGACTGAAGCACCTGACCTTGGCTTAAAAAGCTACCTTAGCCTGGAGGAAATACGTTATTGTGACAATCATCTAGTATCAGGTCCCTTCCTGTAATCCTCTCGACCACAGAACCAACCCTCGCACAAGAGGGCGGTGAAAGTCATGCTTGGTTAACGATCAATTTATATAAGTATGTTCAGGTCTTTCCTTAGGTCTCAGTCGAATCTTAGACCAGTAGTATTAACCATAAGATACCTCAATAGCTTCCCGCCTAGTATTACATAATTTAAGAGCACCATTCTGAATGTTAAGTTGAGACCCTTAGGCTACATTATCTAGATTTGGCTTAGTAATGTTTTAATAATGAGTACTATATTAATCCCTTGCTAAGTTAAAGTTAATATTTTTCCAGTTATGGCCTAGGGGAGTGTCTGTTGGACGAACCACACCCTCACGAATGGAACTTCCCAAAGATGTTGCCTGGAGCTATGTATGATGGAGACGCCCAGTGCAAGTTCAGTTTTAAAGCCGACTTTCCAGCCTGTAAAATGTCGGCGGTAAACTGACAAATTTTTATCCAATTTGGAAACTCTGTTTGTATTTACGGTATACATTTTCATTTTTACAACGTGCATGTGTTGTTTATGTGCCTCAAATCTTACTACCGGCATATTATACACCTTTGTTTGGAGGGAGAGTGAGAAACCAGTAGGAAAAAAACAAAATTGTTAAATGGGCTGGGATTTGAACCTCAATCACCTTATCATTGGAAATCCAATCTACTGCAATAGTGACTCTTTGGAAGTGTTTACCAAACTATGGTGTACATACCCCCAAGCATACTAAAAGGATTTGATTGGGAACGCAGAGTACTATTGAGTTTTATTTAGGTCATTCGACCATCAAAACTTTATTGTAAAATTTTAATAAGTGTAAAACTATAAGCTATAAAATGGTGTTTCATTTATATCAAATCATTACAGTTCATGAGTTATAAGGGGTCAAATTTGATATTTTATGCTTTTTATGTACCATTGTAAAGGTAAAGTAATTAATTTATGGGGCTGAAATTTAGAATAACGAGACATTCATATGAGGTGTACACAATGAAATATTTATAATATTTTTATTATTTTTATTATTATTACCGTAACATTAATATATATTAGTAATGTTAATATTTCACTGTGTATACCTCATATGATTGTCTAGTTATACTAAATTTCAACCTAATACATTAATTCAGTGGAGGATTTAAAATTTGTGCACCCCAAGGCACAGTTATAATATGCGCACCCCCCATCCCAAATTTTTTTTTGTCAAGGGCCTTAAGAAGTTTCGGAGGAAAGAGGTGTTGGGGGGAGGGGGGGGCGTAGGGGGACGGAAGTTAGTATTATAGAAAAGATGTCTATGAAAGATAATCAGTCGTGTTGTACAGTAGGCCTACATGCCCTACAGTAGCTTGAATTAACATTATAAAGAAGGGGAGAAGACTGACATCAGTTACAAAGCGATTGCAAAGTACAGTTATTTAAAAATAAATATTGTCGTTCTGACTTTATCTTGAACTATTTTGATAATGCTAGTCAAAAATTTTTAAAAGTAATTAACGTAAAAATATTATAATAAAAATAAAAATAATGTCATCCAAAATGTGCCGCTCCCTAAAGCCGCTGCCCCTAGGCTCGTGTCTAGTGGGTCTATAGTGTAAATCCGCTTCTGCATTAATTATTACTTTACCTTAGCAATGGTGCGCAAAAAGTGTAAAATAACACATTTGACATAATTTAAGTTATAACTCATGAATTGTAATAATTTGAAATCATGGAATCACTATCTATAACGTTTAATTATACACTTGTTAAAATTATTATGCAATAAAATGTTGATGGTTGAATGATCTTAACCATAGACTTTATTTTTATATTAGTATAAGTCTGCTTAACAAATTAATGCATATTCTAATGTGAAGTTATAGACTTTTATAAGCTTTTTTTTCACCTAAGTTATGGCTTTGTTTAGCTTACCACTGGGGATTTATTCAAATTTGGAAGGACCATTAATTATTATACTCTACAAGATAGCAGGTAGTTGTTTAATTTATTTTTATGGAGAGCTGTGTGAGGTATTTAGTTTGGGCCATGGCCCTGAAAAGGCTACGCAACTGGCAAAAAGTTAGGAAACACAGCCTTAGTAGATCATGCAATCACTGATGTAGATTACATGTGTTATTAGTAATACGATTATTAACAATACCATATAATGCTTTGAAGAAGACATCTTGTTACTTTTGAGTTACCTTACTTACATAGTATACATAAGAAGGTAAAATAAAAATACATTTTTAACAGAGGTACTAATGGTAATGGAGGTTGGAGTAGCCACTACTATATTCCAAATGAGTACCTACCGACCTTTATTTTTTATTTTCTTCTGAAAAAAATAAATAAAATATTTCACTTAAAACATACATGTGCAATTGTGCATGCATGCATGAATACACATATACAGGATGTATGGTAGGTAACATGTGGGACCCACAGGACAGGGGACACAAACCTATCGTCCTGCCGTATAATGCCGCACACTTTCAACAATACATTGCATTGTAATGCTTGCATTCAGGCTGAAAGTGGCCATATATATAAACTGTTTCCAGGATCTTGCCTGTAAGAAACTCTACTGTTTGAAGAACAATGAATGCAGGACTAGATTTGATCCACCATTAGATGGTACTGATATAATATTATATAAATGTTTCCAGGATGTTGCCTGTAAGAAACTCTACTGTTTGAAGAACAATGAATGCAGGACTAGATTTGATCCTCCATTAGATGGTACTAATTGTGGCAATCAAATGGTAAGTATAAATCTTTATAAAGGGAAATAATATTTGTTTGGTAACAGGGGACGTTTCTTTTTTTTTATAAATCAATGATAATTTTAAAGCATATTAAAAACAGATAATGAATTCAATTTGTATTTACAACATAAAATATTGTTTCATCAAGCACTTACTGCATTGGTGCAAATGGATATTATTGATTAATTATTTATTTATCTAAATTTTAATATCAATAACAAATTTCAATACCACCACTAATAACTGTCCACTATTGTTCTTATAATATATAGCACAATACTTACAGGTTTTTTTCCCTCCCTATTATCAGTATTGGTTATTAAAGTTCTTATCAAAATTAATTCCAGTAAAACTACATTTTTAAATCTGACAACTTCTATATTTTGCACATAATAAACTAAAAAAGTCATTGTTACCGTGGTGCCACATATAGATAATGGTGACATGTCATTGTTGCAATGGTACCACATATATATGATAACATCATGCCATTGTTGCAGTGGTGCCACATAAAGATAATGATGACATGCCATTGTTGCAGTGGTACCACATATATATAATGATGACATCATGCCATTGTTGCAGTGGTGCTATCTCAGGGAGTGTGTACCGCAGGGTACAACATCCATTGCAGTTAATGGTGGTTGGGGTGACTGGGGCCCAGCTTCAGAATGCTCTAGGACATGTGGGGGCGGCATGAGCTGTGATTCAGAGGAAGTGTGACAACCCTCAGCCATCCTACAGAGGGAAATATTGTCTTGGAGACAGAAATCGTTACTCCTTATGTAATACTGATGTATGATTGTAGAGCTTTATTCTTTAATTTCATTGCAAATAATATCAGACCAATTTTATCGACACACATGCAAAATGGCCGAGTGAATTAGTTCTCTTGGATACTATATTATTTTTCTTGTGTTGCAAAGAAAAAGTGTGTTTGTACCATAGCTTTGGAACAAAATCACTTATTTTGTGGACCAAATTTTATACTTGTAAGTTTCTACAAGATCAGCTTACTTTTAATCGGTCATCTTTGTCTGAGCTATTATTTAAACACCAAGAGTATACTAACTTTAAAAAATAATCAAAGATAACGTAAAAATATGATTTAAAATTTTCAACATCAATAATCTAAATGAGTGGATCCAATGACCAATACCAGACTATAAAATACATTTTTATAAATAGTATGTTCTAGTAATAGAAATACCTTTAATTATTTGGAATTAGTATATTTCCTAAATATGTATTTTTTATTATCAGTTACAGCTCTCTGACATCCAAATTAAAGTTGGCCAAATGATAAATAAGGATTTTTTTTTAATACCAAAGGTTTAAAATAGTCATTGCTTCTTGAGTTTCCTATGGCCAAC
Source organism: Timema bartmani (assembly GCA_902151455.1). Classification (NCBI taxonomy): domain Eukaryota; kingdom Metazoa; phylum Arthropoda; class Insecta; order Phasmatodea; family Timematidae; genus Timema; species Timema bartmani. The sequence continues at coordinate 183,683 of CABFWB010000496.1, read as the reverse complement.
TTTATATTGGATTTTCTAGAGATAAGCTCGATAAACATGACACAATATATTGTGCAAAATATTTCACAAGAAGGGATATGCATCACTTATTTTATACAATATCTTGTTGTAAATCATTTAGCACATTCAATATTAGCCCTTTTTACTATACAATATTTAAGCTATAGGCATAGATAGGTTAGTCTACTAGTCAATTAGTTTGTTTGAATGCTTGAAAATGTACTTACTAACTAACAAATATATGATACACTCAGGAACTATAGTTTATAATGATAAGAGATAAAACTTGTAGTTTAGCAGTTGATTGTTAAAAACATAAAATACAATTTGTAAATATCAGTGGTCTGTATTCAGATACAAATAAGGGGCCATACATGTATTACGTAACACATTTGGGGGTGGGGGTGGGGGTCCATCGTATCACTGCGTGACATGGGGGTGGGTGGGGGTGGGTTTAGGCTAGCGTAATGTAACGAAGTTTTAGTTTATAAAACAAATAATAAAAATTTAAAAAATTGGTTTAATTTATCAAATAAGCTCAATGAAATAGGTAGGCTACTAAAAAGTGTTTCTTTCAGTTTGTAATTAGTAGTTCATTTATTTGCAGGAGTACTGCACTGTTTTTCATATTCAATTCCAAAGATGTAATCAATCATATGACACTGTCACATCCTTTTATGTTGATGCATATCAATAAAACTATGATTGACAGGTTGTAGGCCGCACTACCACTGTTTAGGGTTCAGTGACTGAATACATAATAAATACAAATACATCTATTTGACTAGAAATTGTATCCTTTATTCAAAATCTTATTTATTTTAAACTTATAATATCCAATGTGAAAATAACTAGTCTATTAAATAAAACCAACCCATTTGAAATAACATTAGGAAAAGGTGCTTTTTTTTATAGTTGAATCTGAAAGTGTTACATAACTCTAAGGGGGAAGGTGTAGTAAAATAGCCCTAAAATTCCGTTATGTAATACATGTATGGCCCCTAAGTAGATATTTACAGAAAATTATCATCACAGTCATTATTTATTTATTATTATTATTATTATTATTACTATTAATACTACTATTACTACTACTACTACTACTACTACTACTACTACTACTACTACTACTACTACTACTACTACTACTACTA
>CABFWB010000496.1:152710-178322 GCA_902151455.1 Timema bartmani | reverse complement strand
TATATTTTTATGTATGTCCACTGCTCCTCCTAGCACTATGTATGTTCACTATGGTTAAATCCCTCATAACGCAACATTATTGTCTTGCCTAAGGCATCAATCTCGTCTTACACCGGCCTGCTGATGATGGAGAAATTAGGACTCGAATCCTGGTCTGGTCTTCTGAGAGTGGTTTTTCCTAAATGGTTTCCCATTATTTTTCCATGTAAAAGTAGGTATATTACCTCTAGAATGTCTCCTTCCTCATCCCTAACTCATTAGAGTAATTACTATATATGCATTTAATCTGAATCGGTAGTAATACAGGCCTATTTGACTGCCACTGACTTGATAAACTCGTATTACATACCAGCCGAGTTTTAATGTAAACCTTTAACAACATAAAACTAAATGCGACCTGTCTAATTCTCAGTGAGGGGATGGCTGATGGATGTCCATTTTGTGAGATGTGCTTGATTGGCTGTTCCATTTTGTAGGCTATGAGAAGGTGACTACAATCCCAAAAGACAGTCGTAATATTCTTGTGGAGGAATTAGGTGCTTCCAAAAACCTGTTATCTGTATCGGACGAGAATAACTCTTACTTTCTCAACGGTGAAAAGTGAGTAAATATTTAGATGTAAACAAATTTAAGGGGAAACGGTCAATACAGAAAAAACTTCACAATTTGCTGCCACCACATCTACAAACTGATATCTCTGAAATACACAAACAAACAGGGCCGCCCTTAGCAGACTTGGAGCACTGGACAAATTTTGTTTTCAGGGCCCTCAGCTATCTGCCTCAAACTCCCCCCCCCCCCCCCAATATTTTTTTTATCAAATATTAAAAAATTAATTTTTATTTAGTGCTATTACGGTAGATTGCACCTATATATCAATTCTAAAAACTTGTTGCGCTCATGAGAAATACTACACACGACTAAATAAAATTACCGCTACACTCCAAAATATACAAGTTTGAATATAACACAATAAATAAATCATTCAGTTGTGCCCCTTGTAACACTAACACAAACGTGTGTTAAAGTTCACTGAAAGTAAATTCTAACTGACAACTGTGAAACCAGAACTATAAACGTTTTAGGTTAAGCAATACAAACAAAATGTGAAGACCACTGTCTGGTGGTTCCCCTACACAGGGAGCCTACTCTATCAGCGCGCAAGCAGACATTTTCCAGCCCAACGTGTTTTCTCTCTCTCTCTCTCTCACTCACCTAAGCAAGTGTGGGGCCCTGTGTAGCCGCACCTTTTGCACATTTCTACTGTAGGTGCGGCCCTGCTAATGAGACTTTGGCTTTTGACTGCCTGTAGGAGTAAGATGACTTTGTGAATGTGTGTTAATTAATTGAAGCCTTATGACTACTTTCATTTACTTCTTCATAGTTGAATTGACTTACAAATAAATTCAACCCACAATGGTGTATTGTGAAGTGTTGCCAGGATGAGTGGGGGCTAGTTTAAACTATACCCGTGAATTGTTTTTGACATTTGAATGAAACCTAGGTCAGCGGATTGGGTGATGACGATCGATTTTCTTTAAGATGCAACCATTACCTCTTTGTCTAATGTCAGCAATGTAAAGTGTGAACTGTGTTCTTCTTTTCATTGTAAAAGCCATAATGTATTCATCCTTTTTATATGTTTTTATCCACCTTTCCTATACCTTCTTCCAAATATTACACTTATTTAAAAAATATAATAGTTTGCCTATTAATCCATTAAGTTTTATTTAAACTTAGTAATTTGATTTTAATATTTGTATTCTACATTTTTTACATGGATTTTAGCCATAAAGGCTCTCTTGTTTAAACAAATTATATTAAAAGACATTTGGAAACATAATAGAAAGGTGGAAATGGGTCATTTGATTTGAGTTCCTGTGATTGTCCTTTTTTGTTTGATAGTGTTGAGCAGCCAACTGGAGAATATGACTTTGGTGGAGTGATTGGTGTTTACAGTACACCTGAGATGGACAAAGAACAACTGGCGATTCGTGGGCCCACCACCGTCAACTTGGTTATATCCGTAAGTCTGACTATATGTGACTTAAAAGAGATGTTCAATAAATACTTAGCAGCTTGACACTCTTCCATAACCTAAGGTAGACCTATCTTTTTAGCATCGCTTGTAAATGATAAAAAGCGAAATTGTTGGATGTTTCTTTTGAAAAAAATAATAATAAAAATAATCAACTGATGGGCTAGGAATGAGTTAAGTTTGTAACATACTGTATTAAGTTTCTTAAGAAATGGCAATCAAATTAAAACATGAATTTAAAATACTGTCTCATAGATCACAGCATTTGTTGGTAAGAACACTGGCCTAATTTACCCTCTGTGTGACTGGGTAATGTATATTCAGAAAGCGTATAACCCGAATGGATAGTAAGATGTGGTGCTAAATATTAATAATATATTCAGAATATATATGCAGGGCCATCCATTATGTCCTACATTCCAACAAAAAAAAAGTTTTTGTGTGTTTGGAAACATATTTAAATTAAATAAGATAATAACTCTTTCTAAACAAAAAAATAACATTTATATATATTTTATAATACTATAAATATATTTTTTTAAAGATTGACTAACAACATAATCACTTAAATGGTTTTGTAAAAATTTTCATTTTGTTGGTGAATCACTTTCATATTTAATTAAAAGCTTATGAAAATATTAAGAGAAAAGGAAGTTAAGAAGGTATAATATTTTTGCACACATTGACTATGAGGTTTAGAATGGTAGGAAGAGTCTCACCACTTATTATTTATATGTGTGTGTGTGTATTTAGTCAGATAGATATTGAGTATCAGAGGGTCATTTAAAAATGAGAGTATTATTAAATCTTCTTCCTGCACTGGCTAAATAACCCCTTGTCCGATTTTTCTGTCTTGGTTTGTTGTAGTATGCCTGGTACAGTGGTATCAAAAACCCAGGGGTCAAGTACAGCTACTACACCCCTGTATCAAAGTCCTCTGTCCCCAAGTATTCGTGGGAACTGTTGGATTGGTCTGAGTGCAGTGTCTTATGTGGTGGGGGAACTCAGGTGGGTCAAAAATGAAAATAATGTGAAAAACACAAATATAATTAAGAGAGTTAAGAGTTATAACAACTACACTATTACTCATCATCATCATCATCATCATCATCATCAACTTTTTCCAGCCTGTGGCTGGGTCAGCTTAGTATAATACCTCCATCTTCCTCTATCCTTCCACCATTCTTCCTCTTTTAATTGCTTCCATTCTTCTCCTCTCACTTGAACACTTTCTGTTATCTGCTATTCTCATATCTTTCTTGGTCTCCATTGCAGTCTTTTTCCTATATACCTACTTCATATACCGCATTCTCTCTTTTCCCATTTTCATTAGATGATCATACCATCTCAGTCTTGCTTCCTCTAATGTCTCATATACTCCAACATCCTCATTACATGTCCATACCATCTCACCCTCGCTTTCTCTACTATCTCATGTACTCCCTGTATCCCTACTCTTTCCCGGATAAATTCATTCCTAATATTGTTTCTCCTTTGTTGCTCCTCACAAACTTCATTCCCATCGCCTCCACTTTACTTGTCTCTCTTACATTCACTGTCCATGTTTCTGCTGCACATGTGACAATAGATACAAAGTACACCCTGTACAACACTTCTTTACACTTCAAGGGCACTTCTCTTCTTCATAGCAAGTCTCTTTACGCACCTATAGAACAACTCTCCCTGTAATCCTCCTCTCATTATATCCTCTCTACTTCCACCTTTTACCTCAATCACACTTCCAAGATGTATTTTTATCCCTCTTTCCTGTACATTCTTCCATGTATAACAAAGAATACCTCAAAAAGCGAAAAGAGATTTTCCTCAACGAGACATGTTGAACGTCAATATTTTTCTGTTGGTTAAAATAATAGTAGGCCTTTCTTACCCTTATTTCTAGATAAATAAGCAAGTTGAACAAATAATCTGTACATGTTGTTTTTTGTGGTGCTAGGAAGCTGTACCTAGCTGTGTAGAGGAGAATGGGGGCAAAGTGAGTGACAAGTACTGCCAAAATATGAGCAAACCAGAAACCAGGAGCCGTGTCTGCAATAAGAACTCGTGTCCCACAAAGTAAGTTAACAAACACCAGAATACTGTACGGAAATAAAAGTATGGTTAAAGTGATAATATTGACAATGGCAGTAATGATGGTAATATTGACAATAATAATATTCAAAATAAAAAGAGATGGAATGGTGTTGTGTCTAAATGGTTTTAATGTCGTGACTGATGTGGTTGTTAAGAGTCGTGACCTAAGCCAGGTATGAGTGCGGCAACGCACCATTTTATTATGTTGTTCTGAAATGCCGATGGACAGAATTCCTTTGTGTGTGTGTGTAACTACAAATATATCTAACGACTTTGCCAGTGTGGTGAATTCGTAGCTATCTTGCGAAGGGGGTTGCATCTAAGCTTTACATACCTAAGCACTATCTCACTTTTGCGCCAATTTACCAAATATAAAGTGAGTTAAGAAAATGAGCGGCTCACCCTACAAGGTTTCTTATTTAGCCGAATATGACACACCACTGACGATTATACACACTTACTCTACTATTTAAATCTAGACAGCATTGACTTGTATTTCAAAATTATCGTTTTATTATTTCCTATTCTAAATAAGCATATGATTTCAAGGACCTTTTTTAATATACATCCTGGCAGGAAAATTCATACTAACCATATTTTTAAAATGAATAAATCAACTAACCTAAGTTGTAAGCCATTTGAAAATAAATATGTTTACAAAAATAAAAACTACTTCATGACCAAAAAAATAATTTTGGTTCAATGTAAGATTATTTTTAGAATTATTTAAAAATGTATGGACTATGTTTCAATGTTGTATTTAAAACTCACAGAATAACATGTAGATACATTAAAATGTAAATCCTATTTTGACTTGCCGCTATGACGCAAGTAGGCAACATCCTTAAGGGCGCCCTTAGGCTAATGAGCTCTGTAGTCACCTTTAATTTTATTAAAGTTGATTTGAAACGAATTTTTTTTTAATTGACAACACTCTTTAGTACAGTATAAGTAATACTATTTAATGTGACATCCTAGTCTTTGCTATCCTTTACCGCCCATTCCTCAACCTAGGTTTAATTCTATCAGGGCTATCAGATGTGGACATGGTGCACACAATTGACCTCCTAGAAGAGGCGGCTATGGACCAAAGTGGCATTATTTTAAAGATTGAATGTTTTCCTCTTTTAAATGAAAAGCACTTTCAAGTTTGCTCCTTTTATTTGTTTATTTCGTTCATACATTTTATTTCATGTGTAATTTTAAGTGAATTTGCAACATTGTTTTGGAGGAGTGAGGAGAACATGGATTTGTTGAACAATACACACTCTGTTTGATTTTCGTGTTGAATAATTGTGTTTGTGTGTGTGTCAGGTGGCGTGTAGATGTTTGGGGCCAGTGCTGTCTCTCCAATACTGGTGTCGGCATGCAGAATAGAGCTGTGAAATGTGTCCAGGAGCCTCAGAAGGCGGGGGAGGATGACGTGATAGTGGAAGATAAGCTCTGCAAGGAGAAAAAACCCCTCAAGTCCCAAAAGTGCAGTAATGCCACAAAGTGCAGGAAGAGTCGACAGACGCCAAGGTTCAAGTCTCCAGCCCACCTAATTAGCAATCTTGGTGCAAGTAAAGTGAGTGCTCATCAAGCTATATTTGTTATAGTTTGAAACAGGGGTCGGCAACCTTTTCAGGGCCTTGATCAACTTTTACATTTTATCAAAAGTCCCATGATCACCCTTTGTTTCTCCAATCTACTTTTAATTATTTTTTTCTGTACATCTTGTATTTATTCCTTAAATTCAATATTTCTTCCAATATTTATGTTCCTACTTCTATATAAAATACATAAAATAAATAAAATGTATACTCTGATTAACCTGAAAGGTAGCAGCCATACCTTGACGGATTACCTTATGACCCTAACTTATAAGCTGTATCATAGTGGACTAATACAAGGTAAGCTTGCCTCTTTGTGACGATGTAGTTTTCTTATGCGATCGACTAAAAATTGCTGCGATATCTACCGGTCGATCGCGATCAACCTTTTGCTGACCCCTGGTTTGAAGGGACAGGAAAGGTTGATAGGTATAAACACAACAAGGTTTTCACAGTAATAAGAGGAACACAATTCACACTCAAACATTGCTGTTACTGAATGAGGTAATTCTCACCTCTCAATGAAAATGGGACTTTACCGACCATGGTTTCCTCAACCTAGGTTTAGTCCCTACAAAACTCTTCATGGCGATATTGTGAAATGTGCAACACAATTATCTAAAAAAAACCAGTAAATAATGACTCTCTTTCGCTTGTCAACTGATTTACCTCCAAAGCTAAAAGCTATGTTTATTCGGCCATCAAATCATCCTCTGACCTTCTTCCCCTCAGCAAAAGGATTGTCCCAGATACATCCTATATCTGATGTGTATTTGACACAAATTTTCTAAACACACAATGAGTCTGATTGGTTCAGCTTATCTCACTGCAGGTTGTTGTGTCAACGAAGCCCCAAATCAAAGTGTAGCTTGAAAGTCTAATGTATATCAAGCAAGTTTGAACAGAATTGTTACTTTAGTTTGAAAAAAAATCATTAGAGGGCACATATTATATTCAGACATTAAAACAAAAACCCCATTGTTTTAGGATTCTATTATAATAATAATATTGGCATATAGCTATGATTTTTTTTAAAGAGATATATTTCACTAGGCTATTCATTTTGTTGAAAGAAAACTTAATATACACTTCAACATCAACACATAGGTTGCAAATCATGGTAATTATGGCACTGCCCGCATGGAGGGGACTATAATTCAATTAATTTAATTTAGAATCGTCACCTGTCTGACACCTTAGCTCAGTCAGTAGCATGTCTGCCTACTGAACTAAAGGTCCCGGGTTCGACTCCCAGCATGGTCGAAAATTTACCAGTGATGAAAATATGTATTTACCCTTTCACGTTGATAAATTAATGGCTGGGGACTAGATGTTGTGCCTGTCCTAGTCTTGAGTTGGATTATAAGTCATATAAAGCTACGATAGGCCTAGCAAGCCTGTAGTGGAAAATATATGACTTGAATAAAAAAATGACCCGGACAACAGGCTGGAAACAGTTTTGAATGTAAAGTAAAGGAATTAACACTTGGGCACGAGACTCAAACTTGGAACCTTTGGCTTAACGCGTCAATGCTCTACCACTAAGCTATCAAGGATTCTTCGTGTGCTCAGGTTTATTATTCACTTATAGTTTATCGCTCGCATGTAGCTGATGATTTCACACGTCCATCACAGATTCAGCCTTAAACTATGAGTGAAGAATGACCCTGAGTACACGACAAATTCTGGCTAGCTCACTGGTAGAGAATTGGTGCGTTAAGCCAAATGCTTGTCCTGGCTTGATTCCTGTGACAAGGTGCCATTTTTCAATTAATTTTAATTAATATACATTTGTTATCATGGTTCATTTGTCCTTGAACGTTTATTACAGAGACCTATATGATGGAGCAGATTCCAATGAACAGAAGCCCTTTGTATCTGAACATAAAAATGCCAGGAATATTAATGAACATCGCCTTTTGTCCTACTGGAAGTTAAGTGCTCTAGAAAACAAAGTGAAAGATAACTATAGTCCTATGGACCCTGAAAAAGAGGAAGAGCCTGCAGACTGGGGACAAGAACAAAGGGATTATGATCAACAAGATTATGAAGGTGACGAACCTGGGCCTGCCACCAATAATGAGTTTGTCGAATACAAAACGGATGAAAATCACAATTATGTTGGTCCAGCCAGACCAGAAGATCACATGGATGAAGGTCTAGATGATAACTATTCTGAAGTGCACTACGACAATTTTTCACCTTCATTTTGGGAGAAGCTGCCATCCCCCCACTCACCATATCGACAAGGTAATCCTGACAAGTCCTCAATGAATCCTCAACATTCATATTTTACAGTTGAAGTTAAAGGAACCGAAAACACCGTAAAGCAAGTCAAGAGAGAGAGTGAACAAAGAAAGAGTCTGGCCCAGACACCATCTGAGGGAGAAGATGAAAGTTTGTCAGTTAATGATGAGTACACAGATTCACAGCCTGACCAACCAACCCCGACTTTTAGGGACAGATACATTTCCAATGGACACCTATTTCCATCAATGCTGTCACAAGCACATGAGCTGCGTGGTAACATGTATGATGCTGGTGAAGTATCGTCACTGCAACCTCATACGTTCGAAAGGGGAGATAATGTAATCCAATTACTTTCACCGGCCGAACAATATTGGGTGGATAGAGATGTAAGAGACACTAAAACTAAACCTTTAAGAAATAGACTTGATAGTAAGAGACGAAAAAATGTGTTATCTATTCCACATAAACATTACTGGGATATTGGTAATTCAAGAACAGTGAAACGCGCTAATGACAAACAAAGGAGATATGGCAGTGGCCGTTATAGAAAAACAAAAGAACCCACCGTCTCCATTGATGAAAATCTACCCCCAATCGTGGAAGTAATACCTCTGATTAAGAATCCTGAAGCTCTGGACTTATCTGATGAAGCCAAGGAGCAATTGGGAGACAAAGTCCTTGGAATGGCTGAAAAGTTGATTCCTGACCCACAGAATGCTAAAAATGTCACAGGGTATGAAGCTAGGCTCAAGTTGGAGGAAAACTTCACAAAGTGAATTGGTCGTTCAGAGCACAAGCCGATTTATTCTTGGCACAGTTGTCTATCAAATTGTTGGTTCATTATGTTGTGACTGAGACTTTCATTAAGTTCTGCAGAAACGAGTTTGATTGTTTTTATTGAGCTGTCAACAATTAAACTTCTAAAAGGGTTTTTAGAGTAAAAATCAAAGTTATTTTAAAATGTATTTGTTTTACTAACAATTTAATAAATATATTCCCAAATACACGTTTTGTTCTTCCTGTAATATATTATATATTATAAATATTGAAACACATTATTTTTACATTACTTTTATTATATCAAGAGTATTAAATTACAATGGAAACGTAACCATTTATTAAATAAAAACAAATTTACATACAATATTAAGAAAAAATAAGAAACAAATGTATGTAAAAGCAAATTAATAATAGATATGAAAAAATCATTTTTATTTTTTTATTGAAATAAAAAATCTTCTCAGATCCTTAAACAAACAATTAGGAAATATATATATTTGAGCTTTTTAAAAAAATATATATAACAATAATAATTACTGTTTTTGTATACCTTATTTAAGTATGATTTAATATACATTATAGGTAAATTATACATACACAATATAAATAATACATTTTTTACTAAATAATATAACTAAATATTGTTTTTTTTTAATATACCTCTGGCGGCAGGCCCTCGGCTTTGGCGACTTCAGGGGGTGGATGTTGAATCGGCAGCCTCTTCCTTTTTCCCTGAAGGGGGAGGCTGTTCTTATTGGCAAGGGGTGGCGCTACTTCATGAGGCTGAGCTTCCTCGCCCACCCCAGTCGTGTCGCTCACCTCCTTTGCCGCCGCCAACACCACCACCGCCAATGCTGGGCGTCATCGAGGGGTACGGGTAGGGCTGGGAAGAGATAGAATAAATAAGTTACTATATATCTATATAAAAACAACTTTTCAAAAACTACTATTTATTTGTAAACATATTTATACTCACTCAAGTCCCATATTGAATGTTTCTATCTGCTCTAAGCGGACCTGCACCCTCCCCTGCTTTACTCTGATGCCGCCCAGCCACCGTACTGGAACTGCTGCTCGCCCTCACAAACCATGATAGGGGTTGTGAGGGCCTGCACCAAACCCTAGCGGGCTCAAGGAGTCTCCTCGCTGTCCTCTCTCTGCATTGAAGATGAAACCCCACCATGGTGGTGAGGTGGGGCTCCTTGTAAACAATCCTATTCTGGCACACCCATCAAAACTGCGGTTTTCTGTAGTATGGCGATGGTCGCCAGTCTAGACTCTTTATCAGCCTGTTGATCAAAAATAATTAGGCAAATGCTATATTATAACCAATATCAATATTAATATAATTATATACTAGGTTAAATATAAATATCCTAAGCATGACCGAAAATAACATTGCCTCACAAGGTAATAGATATTATATTGAAACATCTCACCCCTCTAATGCGGCGAGACAAATTATTATAAAACATCTCAGAGCTTTATATATGTCTTACTGCCTGTTCAGGTTATACCCACATGTACTAATTACGCTAGGGAGTTAAAGATAAGGAAGGTTGAATTTAAAGGAAGTGTAGGTGCATTTGCGTGGAGGAAGAGTGGAAAGCCATTTTAGGAAAAAACACCCTCAGTACACCTGACCAGGATACGAACAATATCCCTGTCCTCAGCAGTCTAGTCTAAGACAAGAGTGACTTCTTAGACCATGCGGCCACCGAAGGAAGTAACAATAAATCATTATGTTTTATTTTATTAGGTTTATGTATAGGTTTCGTGTCATAATCTTGAGTTTCATTGTCATTATATAAAACCCTTAATTGTACCCACATGTCGGAGCAGGAGTTGTAATATATCGGCTGTCTACAATATTGTTGGAGTCGCAGTAGTAAGTCGTAAGGGCGTGTTGGAAGGAATGAACATTGTCGGTTTCTTCCGACAATGTCGTTGCGACACCTTACGTCCAGCCAATCAGAAACTAATATGGTCGGACTACTAAAATCAGTTAAAATGAAAATTTATTTGATCTAGGAAAATAGTTCTTTTAAATAAAAAGAAATATACATTGCATTTTTAAAATTTATTATAAACATATATAATATAAACATTTAAGAATATTTTTAAATTATTTGCAAACACGAATATGACTTTGATTTTGTAGTCATAGACCATGCTGGTGTACATGTGCTCTTTGCCTAGATTCTTTTTTCAAGATAGTGTTATAGAAGCTTAAACTGGTTCAAAAATTAATTTCGATTGAGTCTGTCAGGCAATATTCACCTTTTTTTTTATGACAAAAAAAAAGATCCCTTTTTACAAAGACGAATCTAAGAAGACCCTACAATGGACCCAAATCGCTCACACTCTCAGTGAAGTTACCCATAGGCAAATAGTGGGCATGTATTTCACAGCCAGTTTTTGGTGATAGACAGTAGTATTTTAAAATTTATTTGTTTTGCTACAACCAAAACTATCTATCTATCTATCTATATGTTTATTTCAAAGTTAAAACTTAGAACAGCGCCACATATAGTTACATAAATTGAAACAGTCTAGTATGTATATAAATTCTTATGTTTTCTTAATTCCTTTTGGTTGAATTACGGGTTACGACAATACATTGTAGACAGTCCATTTTAAATACCACGATACACCTTACGACTACTACTCCCACTACTACTCCGATAAGCGGCTGCGACAGGTTGTAGACGAGCCATAAAAGGTGGAGACTACATCTAAGTGCCTTCAAGACCTCTGAAAGGTAAAACAAACAATAAACAAACAAACTTGCTTTAAAATACAGTGGAACCTGACTAATTCGAACTTCCGTAGTTCGAAATCGTCTTTAATTAGAATTTTTCGCTCGGTCCCGTGAATTTTATACTAAAGTAATGTTAAAAAAATTGTGGACAATTCGAATTTTGTTTTGGTTAATTCGAACTTTTCGTAAGTTGTAATTTACTATGCTGTATTGTTTTCCTACTTTTAGTTGCGGCACCGTGTTGTTCTATTTTTGGAAACAGGGGAGGTGACATTGGAATGCGCACCCTTCTTCACGCCCCTCCTCCTACCCCACTCACACAAACGTCTTTGTTTTCACGTACAGTTCTATAATACGTTAGTTAAGGTTGAACCTTTTGAGCGGTTACCTGCGCTGTTCTTAGTTATTTGGTCGTAGCGATATTCTTGTGACGTGCGAGTTTATTTTTGTTTGGTTTTGTTGTTTAGTTTTTGTTTGGTTTTAGTTTTGTTTAGTACATACTGTACAGTAGTGTTTGTGTATTGGGAAGGTTAAATATAGAGGAAGTGAACCCGCACTTACGTGGACGGAGAGTGAAAAACCGTTTAGGAAAAACTACCCCCATTTCATCCGACCGAGATTCGAGCCTTGATCTCCCCGTCCTTGGCGGTCGAGCTGAACACGAATAGCGCGTTAGCCAACTACGCCAGTCGAGGCGGGTACAAAATTAATCAGTTATATTTTATGCATATAATAATTAATTACATTAGCCATGGCTTGAGGGGAAAGTTCTTAATAATTAATATGATAGTAACACTAGATTATAGTAAACACGGACCTTGTGTCGCCACGACTGACTACTGACTAGTCTACCGACCTGGCGCCTAAATCCAACATGCAGTGACTTGTCAGTTGTCAACCGTCACGTGACAGCTTCCACACCGCACCCACGAGCGTACGTTAGGTAAGGTAAGTTAAATGAACCTTCGGCTTCGGGTGAAACCTTCGGTCTAATTTTGGCTGAAGCCGATTATTTTGCCGAAGGTGCAATTTATGACCGAAAGTGGCCGAAGCCGAATGTTCGGTCGGATACTAATGGTCAAAGACTGCTCAAAAAGATAGAGAAGAAGAAAACGATGATAGGTTCATACATTGCTTCAAAATGGTTCATCATACTACGCAAATAAGCTTCTGACAGAACTGAAGCTCGAAGACGGCAGTTATTTAAGACCTGCATGTCTCCAACAGATTTTGAAGTTAATTTACAAACGGTTGGACTCAGGCTAGTGAACGGCCACGTTGTTTGCTGTCGACAATGTTGGCAAACACGACCAGACAAGCAAACTTTGTTTTTTGTATCCCATTTCAAATAGATGACAAGAAACATTGTTTCCTCTTTGTGAAACAAAGGAAACACGACAAGATTTTCAAACTGTTATCTAAAACACACTGAAAAAAAAACATTTCGGAAACAAGAGCAACATGTTTGAAAACAAGTTTCCAAGTGCGGGGAGGTTGGATCAAACTATAATATAGTTTCTGTCAACTTGCCCGCTCTAGTGACTTTAGGACCACTGTACGACTTGTTAGTGGAAACTTGACAGTGGCACCCCCTCTAGTTGATAGCACACACCTCAGTCCCCCCGGGTTGCGTGACCCTCGACCCACCGACCCAATCATCTGAAGACAACTTAGACAAGGCAAGCTCGCTTCGTGCTTTTATTGCCTCACACTTCATGCAGTCACGCTCCCTTTCACCGTCTCTTTTTTTTATGAGGTCTACATTAATTTTCTACCTTCTTTTTTTTATTTTACATTTTCTCTTGATGATGTCACTTTAGGGGAGATTAATTCATGTCAAAACGGTCTCTTCTCTCTTATTCGTACCGAAGCTACGCCATTTATTTGAGAAACTACGCAGATCTAGGACAATGAATGAACCATCTTGGTCGATTTTTTTAAACACTTTATATTATTGCGTGTATTTACAATAAAATATTAATAAACTCGAACTCAGTAGGGGTGCGGCGTAAGTGTTAGACTCGTCTAGTCTAGTTTGCCGGTGATAGGGAGGTTGGGGTTTGGAACCTAGCCAGGCTGAGGTTGTTTAAAAAAAATAGTTTTACACTAACCCTTGACTCAAATGCGGGTACATGTCCTCAAAATTATACCTTCTTCATAACTAGAGAAGCGAGACCTTTTTTTCCCTCAATTTTCCTTTGATGTTTTTCGGAAAAAAATTTTGTTTTGGAATATTTTCAATTTTTTTTTCTAGATTTATATTTAAATAAGTTACAATAAAGCAGTAACATCAATATTCCAGTCCTCTTCTCCCACTCACGTATTTACTACAGCGCCTGGCGGTTAAAATTGTCACTAAAGTTGGGTCTGCTCTAGACTAGTGTTAATACGTCAATAATTTTAATCAACGTATTTACGAAAACAATCCCCTTCTTCTTCTTATTTAATGATATATTTTATTATATATTTAACTATAGATTTTCATCTATAGTTGCCATTATTTGTTTGGATTTTATTTTCAGTTTATCATTAATAAGATAGTTTGTTAACAACTTTTGGCCCTTTACCCCATTCTTCCCCCAAAACACTTTTTGATATATAATGAAGGATAGAAATGTCAAACGTTCTAAGTGCCAACAATAAACTTTTATGGGAAGGACAAAAAAAGTTCTTAGATTAAAAGTGTTATATATTGTTCTCTGGGAAAAAAAACTATTGTTTAGGCCTACTAAACTAAATCATACAATCAAGGCTTAACTAAAAAAAAATAATTATTGAACCATAATAAAATATAATAGCTGATAACGTTCTAAATGCCATATATACTTACCCTAAGTTCCAAGTGTTTTATGGGCTACAATCTAAGTTCCCTATGATGACGAGGTACTTGAAACAGCTGGCAGACAAAGGCAGTGGAATATTCAACTATTGCTTTCCATTCTCATTAATATGAACTACTTACAAAGCCTATTGGTACTTGAAACAAACATAAACAATGGCGCATAGCACCTAAAACATGACTCCATCAAAAAACCCATTTAAAAAAACATTTAATTAGAACTTTCGATATTTCCAACCTTCAACGTAATAGTATCTAGTTATACCTCCCACAACACCGCCCCCCCCTCACCTATTTAATAAGTTGCAAACCACCCTTGCGGAAAATTTTCATCTCTATCATACCTAACCTATTAGTATAATTAAAGCAGGTAGCCCGAACGGGTAGTAAGAAGAAAGACGGGAAGTGGGAGGGGAAAACTATATTATTTTCAACATTTTTATATAAGAACACCGTTGAAATCAAATTTATTTTCTAAAGGCTTCATTTCAATTGCTAAAATACATAAAAATAAAATATACTTAAATATTAGAGTAGGTACTTTACCTAAACCAACAAAACCTACACGTAGACTTTTTTAATTACCAAAGTGGCTTTAGGATTTGGATTATTTTCCGCTCATTTGCGAATGTTATAACTAAAGTTTTACTGTGGCTATCGAGTAAGCTAAATCTGTTTTCTTTCGATGAATTTTATTGGACGAAGCATTATACTTACCCACCGCTTGACACAATACCACGTGGGTGAGAATACAGAATATGCGCGGTCTAAGCTTAACATGGCACTGCTGAGCTAACTCTCCCGGGCGCACACCTTCGCGATGAACTAAAGCGTGTTTAGATTAAAAATAATATCTATTAAAATCAACGCTCCAAAAATTCGCCATCAGGTCACCGCTAACGGCCAGAAATGTATTTATTAAGCGAATAAATGTCTGTAAATAAATACAAAAAGAATGAAGTGATCCTTTTTATATAACATATAATTGAAAAACGACACGGGAATTAAACCCGGTTATCCAGGTGTTATTGTTTTAATAATATAATAGAATATAATTAAAAGTGTGTCGCTGTGAGGGGCCTGGTACCGTTTCTAAGGATTATTCCGACCAATTGTGATTTATTTTATTTTTGGACATACAAGATAGTATCTTATTCACTCACATAGGATATTTTTTATTAATAAACTTTAAAACGTCAAGGATTTGTGTGTGTGTGTGTGCACCACGTCTTACCACCCGTCCGGGATATTTGCATATTTACACTCAATGACCGAGTGGTCTAAGGCTCTGACTCTCGTGTCAGACTGGTCTGCTGGAGATGGGGAGATCTATTTGTGTGTGTGTGTGTGTGTACCACGTCTTACCACCCGTCCGGGATATTTGCATATTTACACTCAATGGCCGAGTGGTCTAAGGCTCTGACTCTCGTGTCAGACTGGTCTGCTGGAGATGGGGAGATCGGGGTTCGAATACCGGTTGGGCCTAACTGAGGGTGGTTTTCCCCTAAATCGTTTCCCAATCTCCTTCCACACACCTCTAAAATGCTTTCTTCCTTATCTCTATCCCATTGGAGTAATAATCATGTATGCGTATAACCTGAACAGGTAGTCAGACGTGGTAGTAAATAAATATATATCGACCTCAGTGGTCTTGGGGTCAAAGTTCTCGCCTCAGGACCCAATGTTCGTGGGTTCAAGCCCAGCTGAGGTCGTAGCACAACTTCCTTCTGAGAGGAAGTAAAGCCGCCAGTGTGGTTTGTGAAAGGACTTAGAAAGATATGTGAAAATATATTTCCCGGTAAAATTGTTAGGCCTTTTCACGCTCATTCATATAAATTTAGTGGGGAAGGTCAATGGGGAGCCTCCACACTTTCTGAACTTCCCTAGTACATGGGAATTTTTTACCAGATGGTGCGGACAGCACTGACCAGCCGAAGTTCTGAGTGCAGGCCCAGCTTCGGTTGCATAGAAATCACATCAAACAAACCTCCAGGTTATTGACTTAAAGAAGAAATACACTCGTACATTTTAGTCATCCAAGGATAACCAAGGTCAATACGGGTCAGTCGGCGGCACACATTCCTTGCGGTAGTGATGGGCACAATCTAGTAAAAATAATCGAGTAACTCGATTGTGTTGTGTAGTCGGGAGTACTCGATTCTTCCGGTATTACTCGAGTAACTTTACTCGGACATTGTTACGCTTTTATTTTCTCTTTTCTTACCAGCTAAGTGGGAATCGACCTTATTGGCTGGACTGTTTACCATGCTATTTACATTTAAAAGGCGTATTCCATTAGAGCTCATTTTTCATCGACAGTTTCTGCTGCTACGCTTTACGCTTTTATTTTCTCTTTTCTTACCAGCTAAGTGGGAATCGACCTTATTGGCTGGACTGTTTACCATGCTATTTCCATTTAAAAGGCGTATTCCATTAGAGCTCATTTTTCATCGACAGTTTCTGCTGCTACGCAAAAATGACCCTTTATGGTTTAAATGTTGCACGTGCATTCTCAACACAAATTACTCGCAGATGTAAGGTACACAATCGAAAAGCATGCTAACAAAGCGTATCACATTTCCGATTCTTTTTAAAGGTACTCGATGAAAGTTACTCGATTTTTTTACTCGGCACCTCGGCAGTCTTATTTCCACAATCGCATGGACGAAACTAATTATTGTCTTTCTTACTCGATTCTTAGAATTACTCGATTGTGCCCAACACTACCTTGCGGCCATCCCAGAATCATCGTCAAGTATTAGTTCCCTGAGAAACTGTCTAAAAAGAAGGGGAGGCGGGAAGGAGAAAAATATATTACCAGCTCATCCTAAAGAGCGATTAACCGGGAAATTAGATACAGGACTGCGCCCGAACCATAAAACGCATCTTCTGCATTATCAACACGGCAACAGTGAAATTAGGATTAGATTAATACTTTGTTAAATTTTCAAAATAATAATTTATTTATTTAATAGAAAACTGTTTCACTGGTCTCTTTTTATTTATTTAGCACCGCGTCTTACTACCCGTTCGGGTTATACGCTTAAGTACTAATTACGCTAATGGATTAGGAATGGTAAAGGTTGAGTTTAGAGGAAGTGAACCCACATTTGCGTGGAGAGAGAGTGGAAAACCATTTAGGAAACACCACCCCCAGTTCACCCGACCGATATTCGAACCTTGATCTCCCTGTCCTCGGTGGTTTAGCTCAACACGAAACTAGCGCGTTAGCTAACAACGTCACCGAGGCGGGTTTCACTGGTCTCAATTTCACCGTTTTCTAGAGTAGAATACAGAAAACTGGACCACGTTGCAAAGTCTGGATCGAGCTGTATCACTTGTCTAAATCAGGTGCTATCCGTGAGGTGAGACAGGCTCTTAAGGAAGTACTCCTTCTCCCCTCCTCCACAAACTTTACAAAGTTAGCAAGCACTCCCCCCTTGATACTGTTCCTCCTCTTTCTCCCCCCTCTACATGTGGTCAGAGTTCGATTTCTCGTCCCTACCACTCGCCCCTTGACCCTTGACCCCTATATCTCCCCCTTGTGTCCTTGCACATGACATCCTACCCTTCAATGTCAGCCTCAGAGCAGAAAACAGGGGACGAGACCCCGAATAAAAGTTTCGCAATTTTTTTTATTTAATTTTTTTACAGCGACAGAACTGCGCCGTCAGAACACGTCAATCGAATCATTATTTTTTGGGGACTGTGTAATTTCAATAGACTTTGAAATATTTTAGTTATTATTAGTCAATAATAGTCTTTTAGATTATATTTATATGTTCTACTAAAACTTTAAATATTTTACTAAAATCTAATTTAAATAAAATATTTGTTACATTTTTATTAAATAAAAGCTCAACATTCTATGTTTTATTTTTAGGGATGCGGTGAAAGGTCACTTTATAAATGCGAAGCTAAGCTTGAAATATGCGAAGAAAAGTCGAAACCGAGGTCAAGGATAAGATTTTGGTTGTCATATAACGGTGAATCCAGACAAGGAGAAAGGTTTAAAAAGATAAACAACAAAATACACGATATTATTTTATCCAAACATGTCTGAATTGATCTCTGCTTACGTTATAGATGTAATTAAATCACTGAGTGATGTTAAAATTCTGTTTACTAGCTGTCATAAAAATGATTTGTTTGTTTAAATACGTCGTATTTGATAATATATCTCAAATCCATGCATACTATTTAGAAGTTATCTTCTTCTAAATGTTTTGAAGCTGCGAGGATGATTGTATGTGTCTAAGTCAAAGAGAAAAAATTTGATCTTCGACATTTTAAAGCTTCGCACAACTCTATTAATTTGATTGGGGTCTAATTATGTATATATATATGTATATATATATACTGAGTCTTACTACCCATTCGGACTCTAGGCTTATGTACTAATTATGCTAAACTAGGTATAAGGAGGGTTATATTTACAGGAGGTGTACTCATACTTGCCTGGAAGGAGAGTGGGAAATCATTGTGGAAAACCCCCCCTCAATACACCCGACTAAGATTCGAACATCAATCTCCCCATCATCGGCAGTATAATCTACTGCGATAGTAGCGCCTTAGACTATGCAGCCACCGAAGCGGATATTATTACATATATTAAATTTACAATAAAATAAACATGTTACTATACATTTTTAATAGTTTTTTACTATTGTAAAAACCATTTTGGTTGAAGGGTTGATAAAAATTAAACTAATCTGGAATTTGTGAACTATTAGACCTGTTTTCTAATTCATTGTAGTTTTTTTTTAAACTGATTAGTAGGAAACATACTTTTATAAATATACATATACATTAAAATAGTAGGTCTATTCAATTATTAACTAACCATTCAGTCTTCTCTTTTCATATTCCAGGAAATGACAAAATAAAAATTGTTGAGACTTTCTTTCGTTTCAACGGAAATATCTTCAACTTTCAATTTCTTCAAATACACTATGCTTTGAACAATTTGCTTCGCTTCATTTCACTTTTTACTTCCGCTTCTGCTTCGCCGTTACATGAGCTCAAGGCAAGACGTTCGTAAGTTCGGTAGGAGGTGGAATAAAACACTACAGCGATGGAACGTTATCTAGCTCAGTAAGACAATGGTTTAGGTCGGAGAGTTTTTATTATATATTTAAAAACACGCGTTGTATAGGAGCCTACCAAAAGATGTGATGAGGGTAGAAGAGAGTAAGTGCACCTGCATTAGCGTGGATAATTTGATTAAATGATAGCAGGAGATTCCATGCGGGACAATCACCACCGGGATTTGACAACCAAGTGCGATGCGAGTCCAACTCCTTATACCATTCGCGCACCATTGCGGGTGAAAAGCCCACTACTGGTAAAGGGTCAGTTTAGAGATAGAAGATGAGGATGGTATACAGGAAGAATTGCACCGGCATTCGGCTGGCTAGAGCATATCATTACCAGTCCAGCCATTCGTGAAGGTAAACTACTTTTATTAAACCCGCATTGGTGGGCACGTGGGCTAAGGCATCAACCTAATCTTATCTAAGTTGCTGAAGAGAGGGAGGTCAAGGCTCGAGTCACAAATGGGTGTTCCTATAGGTATTCAAACTCTTACTCCACGCAAATGTGGGTACATTTCCCCTAAATTCTTCCTTACCCTATACCATTTGTGTAAATGTGCATAGCCTATAGTCAGGACGGGTAGAAAAATGCACTGCATCTAAACACAACTAAATATTCTTCAAACACTAGCCTACTTATAGATATTAAAAACCTAGTTCTAGTTTCTCGATGACTCCGAGAGCGACTTCGGTAGTTTTTCTTCCCAGCCTCCTCCATATTCTGTCAATTCTTCCCTTCCTCCCATGAATGTACAAGATTCCCCCGCATCCCTTTTACCGCCTTCCCAATCACTCTGTCGTCACAGCGACGTATTTTTACTTAGAACGATCTTGTTTCCCCCTTCCCCTGGTCCTCTCAGGCGACAAAAACACGCGGTGCGGCATCCTAGTTTCATAGGACGACCTCATCGTGGCATGGGACGACTTCCTTGTGACATAGGACGACCTCCTTGTGACATAGGACGACCTCCTTGTGACATAGGACGACCTCTTCATGGTATAAGACGACCTCCTTGTGACATAGGACGACCTCCTTGTGACATAGGACGACCTCATCGTGACATAGGACGACCTCATCGTGGCATGGGACGACTTCCTTGTGACATAGGACGACTTCCTTGTGACATAGGACGACCTCCTTGTGACATAGGACGACCTCCTTGTGACAGGACGACCTCTTCATGATATAAGACGACCTCCTTGTGACATAGGATGTACCTCTTAGTGGTATAGGACGATCTCCTTGGGACATATAATGACCTCTTCGTGGTATTTAACAACCTCCTTGTGACATAGAACGACTTCTTTGTGGCATAGGACGACCTTTTTGTAACATAGGGTGATTTCTTCATGGAATAGGGCGGCCTCCTCGTGGTATAAAGCGGCTTCCTCGTGGCATAGGGCGGCCTTCTTGCTGCATAGGGTGATCATCTCATTACATGGGCCACTCCAGAAGATCTTATCTCCAAAATAAATCAACTACTAAACTAAGAACAGATTCCCACCAAACTTGGTACACATTATAATTGTCTTTCATCTTGCTTCGTTACAACATTTCGGTGCCAAGGAGAGCTTAACTTTGAAAATATACTTTTGGCGATGTTCAGGGCTCAGAAATTATTTTAAAACATTAAGCTTTACTTACCATCAAAACAGTTAAGACCGGAATAACATATTTTTTTACATTATAATCAATTAAATCCACAGTAGGCTGTATATTTTAATGCTAAACTTGAAAAAACACAAGTTTTTTTTCTATGATTAGTATATAATAGATTGTAATAGTTTATTAATTACTAGCCTTACCAGTGGTCACATAGTTTAAGGCGCTAGTCTCAATATACACTGGATATCCAGTGGCGGGGAAGTCAATGTTCGAATCCTAACCGAGTGCGCGGGTGTCGGGTAAACGTGTTTTATCACTGCAGTTGTTCTAGTTCATCACCACGATAACGTCGGTGCATTTTCTCTAAGATACCCTCCAGATCCTTAACCCTTAAAATAATTCGCTAAAGACTATTGCGTCGAAACAATTAGTAATTCAGGGTCGATACACTTGGAAAGTTTTAAAATTACCAGGTTTTTTCAAATTTTCAAGAGCGAAAAGTTTGAGTTTTCTAAATATTTTACATGCAAAGCAATAAATACAATATTTAGCTATCTTCACCGATATATTTATTATTATTATTACGATTATTATTATTATTATTATTATTATTATTATTATCTACCCGTTTGGGCTATATGTTTATGTACTATTTACGCTAGTGGATTTTGGATAAGAAATGTTGAATTTAAATTAAGCATACCCGCATTTGTGGGGGAGGGGGGTGGAGAGAAAATGGGAAACGATTTAGGAAAAACCACCCCTCAGTACATCCGGCCGGGATCGAACCACGATCTCCCAACCATCGGTAATCCATTCTACCACGAGAGCGACGCTTTAAGCCATGCGACCACCAATGTGGGTCGTTATTTTGTTAATTTCTTGATCCATCGGTAATCCATTCTACCACGAGAGCGACGCTTTAAGCCATGCGACCACCAATGTGGGTCATTATTTTGTTAATTTCTTGACACAAGCATTTTTAAAAGACAAAATATTTGTCAGTGCTCTCCACCGACTCACATGAATTGGGAGAACAACTTGGAGTCCACACCGGGCTCTTTTACTCCATATTTAGAAAATTATTTCAAAAATATCTGAGAATTCCAGTGAAATATTATTTTTTAAATATGAATTTTCCCTTTTTTTTTGTTACACCAAATTCCATGACATTCCCAAGTGTTCCCTGTTTTCCAGACGCATATAAAACCTGTAATAATAATAATAATAATAATAATAATAATAATAATAATAATAATAATATCATACATAGTTTATTTTCAGTCTCACTCAGGAAATAATTTCGTCTTGAGGGGCTCAAATTTTAAAACAATTAATTATTTTACGATTTTTAGTAACTAAGATATTCTCACAAGTGTAAGTGAATCGTGCTAAAATAGTAAGCTCTTTAACGTCAGAAGAGTTGTTTTTTTGTTCAAATTTTTGTAACCAGTACTGTCCTCTCTGATTCATCCACATACTAAATAATTTTTAAAGTTTTGCTCTTCACACATTTTTAATTCTCTATCTTCCATTTTATGGGCAGAGCGAGAGAAGGTATGTGTCCCGTCATGCAACAACTAGACATTTCACTTTGGAAAAATACACGATAGAAAATAAATTGTAATTACGTGTCAGCATTAAGAATGCTTATGCTGGGATCACGACTAACTTAACGCTTACTTAAATTTCACTTAACGTAACGTAACGTTTCTGCTAATGTTTTAAAAAAAATATAACCCAGAACGATGCCGTTAAATTAACGTTCACTCGACGTAAGAGTTATCCAGGAGATAACTTGCACATTACGTGAACGGTAAGTGATGGGTACTACATTTTGCAAGTTATATTATTATTTATTTATTTGAAGTATTTCACGTGAATTTTCTGTACCGGCTAATTATATCAGAACACGAGAGTTTCCATGAGCTGTATAGACCATAAACGAAAGAGCTTACCACTTTTTACGGGAAAGGTATTTTCACATACCTTCCAGGGTTATTTTACATGCCACAATCGACATGGGACCGCCGGCTTGACTTCCCCTCCGAAGGAAGTTGTGTTACGAATTGTTATCGCTCAAGAAACATCCATCGACCTTGGGTGGGTTTGAACCCATGAACATCGGGTTCTGAGGCGAGCACTTTACCCCAATACCACCGAGGTTGACTTGCAAGTGATATTAATTAAAACAACTAGTTTTTATTCTTCATTTGTTTGTATATGGTATGCAGACTACTTCGCCACCATGGTTAATTTGTCCACGTCTGGTAAACACTTGTAGCCTATTACTAAACTTTTTTTTGTAGCTCCAGTAAATTTCTATTGCAAGTACTTACAGCCTAATAAACTTTATATTCCTGGGTTCCCTTTTAATTAACAATTTGTTTACAAACAGTCAACATTTATTGTAAGTGTATGCTTACAGTTACGTTACGTGAATCCTGTTCATGCCAGGAACACGATTAAATTAACATTCATGTAAAGTAACGTTTACTTAATATAATGTTCACATAACCTAAGGTTCACTTAATGTAAATAAACTAGTGTGTTATTACTTATTAGTATTCACGTAACGCAACAGCTCGAGCCAAACACAGACAATGAAGTTGGACTGTTTGAAAACAAATTGTCCACTAAAATGAAACCTAATCATTTATAGAGTTGATTAGGCTACAATCACTTGCAATATAAGATTACTAGAGATACAAAATACAAGATGCAAGATGCTACGAAGTTTTACAGTTTGTGAAACGCGGAAAGTAAAAATGTACTGAATAATTTGTCTTCATACCATAAACAAACGAATGAAGTACTAAATAGCTCTGTTGATGTCACTCGCAACTTGATTGGTTAGCTAGAACACGGTGTACCTTCACTTAACGTTCGATTAAAATCAAAGTTCTCCCCTGGACAACTTTTAAGTTAACTGCATCGTGATGGCTTCCTTTTTTAAAACGCGAGAATAACTGTTACTTCGCGTGCAAAGGTGGACAGGCAGGTTTCAAGCCGCCCACGACTACAAATATGGCATTCACAAAACACCATTGAAGCTATGTTTCAGTTTAAGCTGCAGTGGTGAGGTAGAGTTAATATTAATATTAGCAAATTTAATCCCGAGGCTATTTCAGCTATATAACAGATGACTTGCTTTGATCGTTGGGAGCTCTGCCCCCAAACCCCCAGTGAGTTTTATTTGCAAGTGGATGTACACTAATGTAATTCCAGCGTTGTTTTGAACGTAACAACTTAAAGTTACCGGTAATGTATTATATATACTGCACCTACTTTCAAGTTGCTCCACCATTTTGAATTTTTTTTTCTGGGGGCTAAAAATTAAATTTGTTAACTTTTTGGAATTTCCTCATCGGTTATAGGCTAGAAGCTATAAGTTTGTCAAATTTCAAGTTTTCAACTCATCTGGAAGTGGGTAAACATTAATGTCAGTGAGTGAGTGAGTCAGTCAGTCAGTCATGTGGTTTTATAGTAGTATAACTAAGTCACTATTCAGTCCACTTAAAACATTAGCTCCTACTTTCTACTGACATGAGCAGTTGGAATTTATGTTTTAGGCCTACATATTTAAGTTTGTAAAATTATCCTTCACTTGTTACTTGAATAGTAACAGTCAGTATTCCCTAAAAAAAACTATAGATACATTTTTATCAACGACACTAAGAAACAATAAACAAGATGGTTTACATTAAATGCTATCGCATTCTGGGCACTTTCAGACTGATTTACTGGAACTTTTAATTATAACTTAATAAATAATATAGTTTAGAATTAAATGGAAGATTTTATTAAAATTTGAATAGATGTTGATCACGGTCCCAGTATTTTAGTAGTTGCTGCCCTATACTTTTGCTATGTTTTTTGAAAGTTTTTTTTCTCTATTTAAATAGTTTTTATTTGTAAGATTATATATAAATCTGTATCGTAAGCCGACAAATTAAGTTATAAAAACAATAAATATTCTTTTAATTCAGTGGTTCACAACCTTTTTCCGCTGACGCCCCTCTTGGAAGATCATCAAATTCCCTCAAACCTTCTTCCCCTATTTTTTGGTATAGTTGTATAGTTGCTTTCTGGTCATTTTTTAAAATTGTATACAAAAATCAAGCAAATTAATACAAAGCAATTACTGAAAATTAGTCTGATCGCTGAAACTGTTTTGTTTTAATCTGTTCTTTAATATTGGGTTCGATATTTGTCAGAACACACCGAAAATCGCTTTTCACTTCAAACCAACAACTTCGTATAGTTTTCATGTAAGTCATAGGTGAAAATTTGGCGGTGTTATTTACACGTGGCCGCAATGGTAGATTAGGAAGGTAGAAAGGAGAAGGAGGTCGAATCCAAGGCTTTGCGGGCTTGAAAATAAACACGCGCATGCGCACGAGTGTCTTACTTAATTTTATACTACTGTTAGACAGTGTTGCCAACACCGCAAGAAATTTATCTTAATTACTTTGTAAAAGTGATTGAAATAAAAAATAAAGAAATTCTTAGCTGATTTTTAATGCTATTTCAAAATGGGTACCCGCTCCTCCAACCTCCCC
>CABFWB010000496.1:121964-143764 GCA_902151455.1 Timema bartmani | reverse complement strand
TATATATATATATATATAATATTTTAACTACCCCCTAATATTTTTTCACATACCTTCGGGGGTGCCTATAACCCAGTTTGAATACCACTGTTTAAGAGTTTGTTATACGTAAGAGTTTAATTTTCCCAAGTTGGTAAAATTTCCTAGCCCCTTAGTTTTGATTGTTTTCGAATGTAAATCCATATTCAGTTAAATGGAAATAGTCGGAACTGATCGTCGTTATGTTTGCCTTAGATTTATGTTTGGCTGGACCAATAATAACCAGAATAATAGCTATAAAATATATTCAGTTCATAAATATATATTTAAAAACTTAAACTTAGAATTTGAATTTTTTTTAAATCCTTGAATCTCGAACATATTTCAGGAATAGAAAGATTCTCAATAGACCTGACTGGGATTTAAATCCCTATCTTCCTATCATCAGCAGGCCAGTATTACATGAGAGTAACTTCTCAGATCTTTCGAATACAGAAGCTAGTTAATTTTGCTACTAAACAGCTCTGATATAACATATTAATAGTAACTCTGTTGATGTACTGTATAGGGGCTGCTAGTTCATTTGTAGTAAGAGCTGCTTGGTTCGTGGCAGGGGGTGAGGGTGAAGGGTCCGGATTGCCCAGAGCTATCGAATGCAATAATGGGGCCCTAACTGCGAGGGCAGATGTTTGGTACTGAATAGATCATGTGCACCGTGAGATAGTCTGTACCGGCAATACCTTGACGTACGTGTTGTGCTTGTAGTATCGATATATAGCAAAGGCTATAGACACCAAAGACATTACAATGTGTCTGGGGCTATACTCACCAGAGACATAGCAGTGTCTTAGGCTATAACCACCAGAGACAGACCAGTGTCTTATGCTATAACAACAAGAGTTATAGCAGTGTCTTAGGCTATAACAACCAGAGACATAGCAGTGTCTTAGGCTCTATTCATAAGAGAATATATCATTTGCACCGTGTTATAGTCTGTACCGGCAATTCCTTGACACATCTGTTTAGCTTGTAGTGTCTATTTATTACAGGGGCAGATATATATTTTTTAAAGATATCATTTGCGCCGTGAGATAGTCTGTACTGGCAATTCCTTGACACACGTGTTGAGCTTGTTGTGTATTTATATTGGTGGGGTAAGTCTTCCTATTCTGAATAGATCATGTGCGCCGTGAGATAGTCTGTACCAGCAATTTCTTGACACACTTGTTGAGCTTGTAGTGTTGTTATATTGGAGGGGTAAGTGTTCCTGTTCTGAATATATCATGTGCGCCGTGAGATATTCTGTATCGGCAATTCCTTGACACATCTGTTTAACTTATAGTGTCGATTTATTGCAGGGGCAGATTTTTTTTTTTAAGATAATCATTTGCGCCGTGAGATAGTCTGTGCCGGCAATTCCTTGACACACGTGTTGAGCTTGTTGTGTATTTATATTGGTGGGGTAAGTCTTCCTATTCTGAATAGATCATGTGCGCCGTGAGATAGTCTGTACCAGCAATTTCTTGACACACTTGTTGAGCTTGTAGTGTTGTTATATTGAAGGGGTAAGTGTTCCTGTTCTGAAAATATCATGCGCGCCGTGAGATTGTCTGTACCGGCAATTTCTTGACACACGTGTTGAGATTGTAGTGTTGTTATATTGGAGGGGTAAGTGTTCCTGTTCTGAATATATCATGTGCGCCGTGAGATAGTCTGTACTGGCAATTTCTTGACACACGTGTTGAGCATGAAGTGTTTTTATATCACTGTAGGGATGGCTGTTATTGCACTATACTAAATAAAATTTCATGTAATAATATGCTTACAGTTTTAATTATAACTTGAGCAAAATTTCCTTACCAAACCAATTAATTAGCTTATTACATAAATATTTTTCGAATCCGAATCTTTTTTTTTTCTTTCAAATCTCGTATCTAAATTCGAATGCTCGAATCTTTTAAAAATGTACAATTTTTTGTTGAGGCGAAAATATTTAAAATTAGTTGTTTAAGACTTGGTAGCACTAACAAATAATATTTTATAAGTCGTGTATATTACGTCATAAACAACAAAGAGGACACTTTTTATGTAAATCAACTACATTAATAAAATTTTGTCCCTTTTTTTGTGATTTTGTAATTCTTCCAACTATACAAGTACACATAATTTATTTTACCAATCTACATTAAATTGTTATTTTAAAGTCAAGATGTTCATTGGGGTATTCGAGATTCTTTTTTGAGATTTCTATGAATATTTCGAATACCATAGGATCTAAGGGATTCGATGAATCGAGTATTTAAGCATCTCATCCGGAATATTAATTCATGCTCTCACGTGACAGTATTTTAAATGTATAGGTTGATAAAGAAGTTATATTAATATGCATAAAAAGTATGTATGGTTTTAATGGGTTTTTTATTTAGAAAATATTTATAAATACGTGTGATAAACCCGCGTCTATGAGTACATGGGTTGAATGTCTAGCTCATCTGATGTGGTTTGCCAATAACGGGGAGGTTAGAGCTCGAATCCCGGTCGGGTGTACTAATGGTGTTTTCCCCTCAATTATTTCCCACCCTCCCTCCAAGGAAATGCTGTTACATTTCCTCAAAATTCCACCTTACCAACCACAGTAGCGTAATTAATATAATATGCAGGCATCCCGACTGAGTACTAAGGCGTGGTGAAAAAAATTGTAATATTAATAAGTGTTGTGATAATTTTTTCACCACATCTTAGAAGCCGTTCAGACTATACGCATACGTTAGTTACACTAATTAAGTAGGAATGTAGAAGGTAATATTTAAGTGGAAATGTGCCCGCATTTGTGTGTGGAATAGTCACTATAGTGGGAAACCATTTAGAAAAAAACCTCCCTCAGCACACCCGACCGGGAATCGAACCTTAAGGCCACCATCCCTGACAAGCCATTAGGACACAAGAGTGACGCGTTAGACCATGTGAGTACCGATGTAGATGTCAATACTAGAAGTGAGCGAATCTTTTAAATGTCCAATTTAATGTCAAAGGTCAAATGTATTTCTCTTTAACCACCAAAATAATCTTAGAAATCATTTAAAGGATTAAAATTATCGCCAACGTAATTATGCTCAAAAGAAAAATAGCTGACTTGAACTAACGACATCTGGTATGAAGCAAAGAAAATATAATTTATAAACAAAGATTTTTAGTCGTTATAATTGTCTTCCTAGCATAATTTATACAACACATATCCAATATTAAATTTTAATCCTTGATCTATGTCGAATTTACAAGTGTATTTTTGATACAGAAGATAAAACAGTATGAACAGACTCAGATATGTCACCATTAAAGAATATAGTGAGTTTTATTTTATTTTATAGACCTTTCTTTAAACACACTTAATGGATAATTTAAATATTGAAAGCAGTGTTTTGTGACAACATCAAAAATCTTATCTTCGATTTCGACTTTTCTTCGCATGTTTCAAGCTTCGCTTTAACTTAGAATTTTAAAAGTGACACTCCTAGTTAATACTTTTGATTTATTAAACTGGTTCAAGAATAATATTTTGTAATATGACCGTAAATATCGGAGTACAACGATCAACCTACGTGTGCTTAGTTTCGACAGATGGATCTTTGTCTTAAGTCGCGGGAATTTCAGCTCAACCATCGAACAATCCAACCTCTTGTACAGAAATACACTTGTCGGTTCATGACCACGTGAATATTCCACCCCCTGCTTCCCTCTCCTTTGTGTTTCATTGGTTCACACCCCTTTCCACCCTACAGACCCCCTCCACTCCATTTCAGACGAACAAAGATTAAGAATCGTTCATCAGCCAAGCGGGGGTGGATGTCACAGATAAATATGAGTGACTATCATTAGTCGTAGGATATTAATTGGTGATTAACTTTATATCTAAACATACCGTATAGTAATAGAATGTAAAATAATGGTACACTAGTATACAGACCACTTTTTATGGGAAGGGCCTTATATTACCGCTAAAAAGTTACTATATCTACTTTCACGTGTTCATGCGTCAAGTCATTTGATTTTCATCTGTCACTTTCGGTAGATATTTTCAATATCTATAAAATAACACTAATAAAGTAGTAAAATGTTATTAATTTTCGTAGCAAAATGTATGTTTCTATTTTCTAAAAGGCATTTCATATTAAAATTGGACTGTACTTCTAACCGCACCGCTAAGCATGCGGATAAAGGCATAATTCTAGCCTAATCTTGTCTTGCTGGCGATGTTAGGGTTCAAATTTCGACCAGATATATTGAGTTTTTTTTCTAAATTGTTGGTTTCCCACTGTCCTTCCAAGTATTCCCGAGTACATTTATTTTAAATTCTATCTTTATCATCCTTATCCTATTGGCGAAAATATGCGGTTATGATAGTGTGGACCGGTAATAGACGTGGAGAACGTAAATAAATAATATGTACGTGTAAAACTGGTAAAAAAACTCACATCTCAGATCAGTCGGAAAACATTAAAATTTAATTTTGTGAGAGTAATTAAAATATTAAGACTAGTAATAGTTAATTGTCTCCAAGTTTAATGATAAGTTAACGGAAATTCGTTTTGAAATATTGTAATACGCTACAATAATAACAAATATTACTGAAAATGGCACAAATAATTTTGTTAAATTGCGCACTTTGTTTTAAATAGGGGATTTTTTTACTGTCTCAAAAGAAGGTAAGCTTAACATTCGCAATATATTCGAGTTATAAACATAATTGAAATTAAAATGTACTTAAATCGAGTCACTTATTTATTTTAAAACTAAACTCTTCACACGCTCAATTAAGTTGTATAATCTTAGATATAAAAAATTAATAAACACATAATAATTTAACGGGCTGGTTTCTTTTCTACTTAATTAAATAATTGTGCTGGAAGAAGAATAACAAAAAGTGAACCAATATGTGTTTGACTTCATGGTGTGACCTAAAGATAAATAATAATTATATATCTCGCTACCCAATATTCTTCCAAAAAATTAATATAGTTTGCAAAACGATATATCTAACACATCATACTCCATAAATACGAGGAATAATTTGACTGCGATATGATCGATTGTTAGTTCTCGACACGTCACTCAACTATGTCCTCCCCCTACCCCCTACTTCTCCCTTCCCCTCCCCGTCGAGAGAGAGAGAGAGAGAGCCCCCTGTTCAAATAACGCGCGAGCTTCCCTCCCCTCCCCCACCAACTCTTGTCTCCGCAGCCGTCACTCAGAAACCGTGCCACACTCTTGCGGACCGTTTAAAGTCCTCCAGGGGTGGTGATACCCTACGAGTTTGATGGGGGTGTAAGGGGGTGAGGGAGAGACTACGTCTGCGGCTCTTGCGACAGTTGAGAACCACCTCAACTCCACGTTTTATACTCACACACACATTAGGAACAACGAAGATATCGTTCAGGAGGAGGTAATGACAGGCTATAGCCATTTTATTCGATGATATAGAATAAGAGTCTTATAAACAAACAATTGAAGGGCAATTGGGAGTATATGACGAGTTTTACTAAAGAAACACAACAATTCTCTCTCAATTGCTTAGAACAAAAATGCATACCATTCTGTAAATTAGAGCGGGTATTCGAATACTTTCTGAGGGGTTCTGCCAAAGAGGCCCAACAAGATTTCACATTGCTTTGGCCCCTAACAATAATCTGTAGCACACAACAATACATTCCATTTTATAGTCTAGTGCAGGTATTAGAAGACTTTATGACGGGTTATACTAACAAAACAAAACAAAACAATATTACTCATTGTTTGGAACGCTAACAATAATTTAGACGTCACAACAATGCATTATACTATGTTGATAAGTACACACTCGTGTAATGACGATTTATACAAGCGAAAAACAATAAAATGAAGGTTAATAATTATTGTTGAGCACTCTAACCATTATCTAGATAACACAACAATACAAATAACATTATGTAGTAAAGTACGGGTATTCTAAGACTCTATAACGAGTTTAACTGGTGAAAACACACAATGCTATCTATTGCTTATCACTCTAAAAATAACTTGACCTTCACAACAATACATTATATTATATAGATTAGTGGAGGCATTTAAATACTTAAATAGATCTGTTAAAAACACATTTATTTATATTTTAATATAAATCATAACAGCTTTAATATTTGAAAAGAGAAATCTTTTAAATATTCTTAAATTACAGGAATAAAATATAATGTAGTATTGTTGGTCAACCGAAGGTCAGTGAGAGGCCGTGTATGAAGAAGAAAGCAACATATTTGTACTGTCTTGTCAACTCGCGAGGATATAATGTTGTTTCAGGTATCATGACAATGTTAGGAAACTAAGCGGGGATTAGGGGGTGTGGGGTGCGTTAGAAACAGCGTGAGCGTAATTCAATGTGAAGAGGGAGATTGACAGAGACAACACATACACTCAAACACAGAAAGAGAGAGAGAGAGAGTGATGATAGAAAATGTAAAGGAGGGAAGGCAGATAAAAAAAATAGTGTGATAAACAGAGACGAGATGTACAATTTCAGTAGGTAGTCACATTGAGAGAGGGTAAGGGGGTAGTATGGGGGAGGGGAGGTTCATAGAGGAGATATAGAAAGAGACAAAAAAAACCTGCAGAGTGGCGAGAGAGAGAGAGAGAGAGAAATAGTATAGAATCTGCGCAGATTGCCTTGATCATCTACGGTTGCGACGATTATGATCTCATTTGGTTGTCGAGGGAGACAGAGTAGGGGTAAGAGGGGGGGGGACACACGCGAGGGAGGGAGGGAATGTTCGACTGTTGTTGTGTTGAGTACTTTCCCCCCATACCTCTCCCCCTTTTTCAATGCTACCACCTCCACCACCACTAACATCCCTCGTGGTAGCAAATATTCACTCGTGTGACAGACGACTATGAACTGGGCGACAGTTCGTATTCACTNTTTTTTTTTTGTAGACGTTTTTTAAAAATTGACACTGCCGAACTCTTTTTTTTTTTAAAGAAGAAAGAAAAAAGATAATACAGTGATGACGCCTAGCGGCATTTGTTTGGAGATTTCTTGTATTAACTGAACTATTTTTTTTCAACAACTTCCTGCTGAACTGTGATTGATAGTATTTGGAAAGAGATTTGTGACAAGTCACAGAATACGGAAACGTCTTCATATAAAAGGCAAGTTTTGAATTTTTTTTATATTGTTGTGTGTTGAAATGTCACGCATTGTTGTACACAGACAAAAATACATCTTAGCTGCCATATATAGATTTATTTTGTAACTTTTACAATTGAGAATTGTTACAACAAACCAATACAGTGACTTGATTAATATTTTTGTTCGAAAACAAGTACAATAGTTGATAATATCTTTCTTATGATTGCATCCTGTAGCCTTTGTACTGAAATCATCCCTCAATTGATGAAAAAGGAAATTAAGTATTGATGGATTTGTCCTCTCATCTTGTAAATTTTGTGTAGAAAACATATCTCAAGTGATGAAAACGGAAATTCAGTCTTGATGGGATGTACTTTAAATTCAACAATACAATGACAGTCGTTTTCACGACCGGTACAAATTTCGAAAATATCGGTTTGTGTCTTATCTATACTTTGTAATGCAACTTTTTTCTGTGCATGGCCACATTTCAGGTATAATGTAACATAATTAATTCTATATTTCTGGCAATACGACATTTAAAACGCATAGACTACATAAGTTTTATAAAGCTATGTTTTAATTTTTCATAAAATTATATTATTTCAGACCTTATGAAATTAGCCACAGAAATATGTTTTAGAATCCACATACAACGTAAGCAACATTTTAACATAGTATTTGTTTTTTTAATTATTTTATTCCAAATCTGATCATCTAAATCTCTAAACGAGTTTAGTACTTTATGAGCTCCATCCCGTTATTTTATTTGAAACTTACAAAACTGTTACCAGCAGTTAGAGATGTACCGATCTTTTATTATATTAAACTCTTACTTCAATATGCCATCGGCATCCATCGATTTATATTATTTAACTTTCAACATTTAAAAGAAATTCACATGAAAAATTCAGAAGTATTCCTCCTAATCATTCTATATTCTTTGTTGTAACAGCCTGAAAACTTAAATTTCACAGTCAGATACATTTTAATACGCATATCTTTGGAAGTAAACCCACCCACATTTTTTTTATGTTGCCCTCAATACAAATACTATTAACGTCTTAATATATCAGGTACGAATTATGTGGGTTCTCCGTCAAAGCAATTAAGTTTACTGCAAGCATGATGCCTTAGACTACTTGACTACTGGTTTATGTTCCTCCATAATCTTTTGTCATCACTTTCAATTAAAAATGTAGCTAGTCCTATTTGATAATATTATGTCAGTTATAATCTTAAATAGGTCTTAATTTGATAAAGATTATG
The DNA here is from genome assembly GCA_902151455.1 of Timema bartmani. Classification (NCBI taxonomy): domain Eukaryota; kingdom Metazoa; phylum Arthropoda; class Insecta; order Phasmatodea; family Timematidae; genus Timema; species Timema bartmani. The sequence continues at coordinate 135,360 of CABFWB010000496.1, read as the reverse complement.
AAAGCTTAGTTCCTCTAAAGCAACTTTTGCACAAAGTGCTCTTTGAAACAAATGACTGTTAAACCTTTTTATGAGTTTATTGCCTGTGTGAAATGATCTTGGAATCATTCATTGAATTTGCTATTACGTTTAGGAATAAACTGAGAAGATAGCTCCAGTAATAATAATTATTCCCATCAACGCCGATAGATGAACCACCTTCATTGGTCATTGCCAGATCTGAATTTGTACACTGTTTTATTAGTTTATATGAAATAAACAGTATATAATGTTCATATCTTGCAGTAACCGAAAATAATTCATGTAACTACGCTTCAAAAATAATCTATTTCAGGTTTTGTCAACGCCTCGTTTCACTATTTAAAAACTGTTCAGAATCTCTTGCTTGCAGATTATTAGCTGAAAAGATATGACTCCAATGCCTCAGTTAAGAAACCTTTGCATTTAGAAATATATTTTCTCTGTTAATAGCTAACACATCTTAAATTCTTTCAAATGATTTTGAGGTAACATCAACGCATGTTTTTTTAAATTGACGTTTGTTAAATCGTAATTTTGGGACACCTCGCTGTACTACAGTGTTGGACTAGCGGCCAGTGGTATGTTTTTTAAGCACCACGTCTTACCACCCGTTCGGAGTGTACGCTTATGTACTGATTACGCCAGTGTTGCCAACTGTACTATCTGGATACTACTTTTGATATAATTTCACCATCTATACAATCCAATTTTAGGATATTTTCTAAAAGTAATATCCTGTTACACTGCTATAAAGTAATACATTTTATATAAATTATTATTGTTTATGAAAATCAGTGGATTTATTAATATAATGTCAGAAAGTAGTATCCTACTGGTCTGAATACAACCCATTTTAGGTCCATGTACTATCGCTAGGGACTATCTAGTTGGCAACACTGATTACGCCAAGGGTTTTAGGGATTAGGAAGGTTATATTTAGAGGAAGTGTACCAGCATTTGCGTAGAGAGGGATAGAGAGAGAGAGAATGTGTGGAAAATCATTCTGTAAAAAAACCACCTTCAATACACTCGACCGAGATTCGAACCTTGATCTCTCCGTCATTGATGGTCTAGTCTACTTCGGGAGTAGTGCCTTAGACGATGCGGCCACCGGAGCGGGCGCAAGTGGTATTAGACCTTTTTGTCTGTACACCCTTAGATATAATTTATTTCTAATTTTGTACCTCCAAAGTCGTTTGTTTATAACGCAAGCGATAATTTTTAACCCCCGAAAAAATTTCAAAATGGCTGATCAACTTTAAAGTCGATGCGGACCTTTCTTTGGAGGTCTATTGTGGCTAAACGGTAAGACCTATTACAAATAGCTCTAGAATGACCATTAATTTACATCCACTTGCAAAGAAAATTCACTGGGGGTTTGGGGGTGTAGCCCCCCCAACGAGCAAAGCGAGTCGAGTTCTATAATCTACAAATAAAATAAACTGGCGCTCCCAGATCGAATGTCCTTACGTCAATGTATCTTGTGACAGATTATTCAGTAATTTTAGTAATATCCGTTATAATTGTAGTAAGGAGAATATGTAGACTATTAATATAAGGAACACATTTAAATATCGCATACAATTAAAACTTGATACGCATAAACATCTTTAATCAATTAATCAATTTTTTATATTGATTAATTGACTAAAGATGTTTATAACTATCAAGTTTTAATTGTATATGATATGATATTTAAATGTGTTCCTTATATTAATAATGATTATTCAGTGTTTATCATAAAATAATATTTATGTATGTGTATATAGATATAACTTGTATTAAAAATTTTACGTACCCCCTAAGATGTTTCCGTGTTCCCCAGGTTGAATACCACTGGACTAACCAACCCTGTACAGTAGTCATAATAATTACAATTTACTGGGCCAATTTACATGGAAATCTTTTAAAAATTAAGTACCGTCCTTAAAATTATAAAAAAAATATAAAATTATATAGAAAAGTAATGGCAACAGTAAAATAAAGTGATGGAAAATGTTGAAAGTTAACGCCAATGAAACAAGGGAATAGTTTGATATAATATATAAAAACAAACAATATCGACTTATTTTACCGATTAAGGTGGGAGTGTAGGGAATGCGAGATAAGGCCAGTGTTTTCAAAGTTTTTACAGCAAAACAGTATTTTGGCCAAAAGAAATCAAACATTGCTCCAGTAGAAACATTGAGTTTAATCTTCTTCACTTGGTGATATCAACAGTTGTTGAATATCTCTCCAGATAATAACGGCATTAGACGAGAAATTTTTTAAATGAAGCGAAAAAGTTGTCATCAAATTCTAGGACACCTTTGACAGATATTCAATAAATATTTAGGTCATTAAGTGAAGAAAACTAAAGGCTACATGTGTACTGAAGCAATCTTCGATTTCTTTTGTTCAGAAATGTTTTGATCCAAAAACTGCAAATATATAGCCCTTAGCTCACATACCATAAACTCTCATCCTTAAGCGTATCAATATATTTTACTGGCAGTAGTCATGTAGTCAGGCTGAAGCCCTTAAATATATGACCCCTCTCGCTCCCCAAGTTTTAACAAACACTAAATTTAGTTAAAATTATAGAGGTATCTCACTTGTACCAACGTGCTATAAAATTTTATCTAACATGATTTTAATGTGATGGACGCCATTTGCCGAGGAAATAATTGTAGATCATCAGCGTGGATCTCGACGAAATAGATCAACAACGGAGCGGATTTTTACTATTCTACAGGGTACGGCTTGAATGTCACTTATTATAATGTGTTGAAACAAGGAGATGCACTTTCCTCATTAATTATCAATGTATCCTTATACAGAGTGGCCCACGGAAAAGTAGCCCGCCTCCTATATCTAGCAGGCGCCTCACTCTGAATTGGAGGAGGTCAATCCCCTTCCACTCATATTGGGACATGAAGAATGAGCAAGTGAACTGCTTGTCTAAAGTCAATGACTTACCCACATGCTACAACAGAAGGTGGAAGGGGATTGACCTCCTCCAATTCAGAATGAGGCACCTGCTGGGTTAGGAGGCGGGCTACTTTTCCGTGAGCCACCCTGTAGTTTTCTATTAGGATAATGTAGGAGAGTAGGGAAGGGTTGACATTAAACGGTATAATGCAGCTATTAGGATATGAATATGATTTAGTTTTGTTTGGTAATAATAAGGAAGATGTTGCAAGAAATTAAGAATTGTTATTAGAAACTAGTATGTAAATAGGTTTAGAAGTGAATGCTGAAAAGGCTAAGGGCAGTTTCATAGTCATATTAAGTACGCCTCAAGTGTAGCGCTACACTAAATACATTATGACACCTACCTAAACTCGAATGGAATGCGTCAGTTTCGCATATGAAATTGGCCCATTCTATTCTGATTCATGCGCCACTGTCACTGCCCACTAGTGACCTTAAGGAGGTTGGTAATGATTAAGCCTGGAGTTTCTACAAGTCGAGTGTTGTTAGTTTTTCTACACTCAATGATGGTGAATGTCAAAACAAATAATATATGTAGCCTAAAAAATCCATCAATGACAACTTTAAAAATACAATTGCTTCGAACCTCGAATCAAGGCCCAATTATCGCCTCAAATTTTACAATTTTCCTGGGGGGAGGAACCCCCTGCCCCCCTATTAGCTGGGTTGTTTTCCATACCCCCATACCCACGGCGTTTTCAACGTTGTCCTTGTCACCTTAAACATTTTTAAATTTCAGAATGCCTAGAGTTGGGAAATTCACTGTCCCCGCCAACATATTTCGTGCGACGCGCCTGGTTATAAGATGACATTTCCGACAAAATTTATGATAGGATATGTGTCCCTTTTTGTAACCTCTACAATACTTTCACGTTTGTAAAACACATTCATTTACACCCTATAAGGTGGGTGTTGAGGTTATGGTTGTGGGAATAGTTATTTTGAAAAACAATTTAGATTTGGTTTCACATTATATCGTTAATTCGTTCCACTAAATAATTTCATTTAGATTGTGAAACCAAATGCACATATTGTTGCATTTATCAAACTTTATTTATAGATTAAATTTGATCTGCTTCGGTGGCCGCATGGTCTAAGGTGTCACTCTTGCAATAAACTCGACCGCCGATGACATGGGGATCGAGGTTCGAACTCTTGTCGGGTGTACTGAGGGTGGTTTTCCCTCAATGATTTTCCATTCTCCCTCTAACCAGATGTGGGTAAGATTCCTCTAAATTCAACCTTTATCATTCCTAATTTACTAATGTAATTAGTACATATGCGTATAATCTGAACAGTTAGTAAAACGTGCTGCTAAAAGATATTAAATTTGATGCGAAACTTTAAAATAAAACAACCGTATCATCATCATCATCATCATCATCATCATCATCATCATCACCTTATTTGAGAGTCTTCTTTTTTATCATTTTATCACTGCGTCTTATTACTGGTTCTGGTTATACACATATCATATGATAATTGGTTAATTACTCTAATAGGGTAGGACTGAGGAAGGAAATATGTTAAAGGTAATTTACTCGCATTTGCTTGGAAGGAGAGTGGGGAACAATTTAGTAAAAACTATCCTCAATAGGCATGGCCAGGTTTCTAGCCCCGATCTTCCCATCTTCATCAGGCCAGTACAATACGAGAGTGACGCCTTAGACCATTCGACCATTGAAGTGGGTCTATCTGAGAGTCAAAAATAGTACTAGATGTTCTGTTATGCATTCAATTTGACTTAAGCCCAGATCTGGCCCAAACAAAGATCTAGCCCAAACCTTGATCATAGCCAAACCTAAATCCGACCCAAAACTAGATCTGACCCAAACCTTGATCCAACCCAAACCAAAATCTGAGCCAAAACTAGATCTGACCCAAACCTTGATCTGACTCAAATCAAGATCTGATCCAAACCTAGACCTGACCCTAACCTTGATCTGATCCAAGCCTAGATCCAACCCAAGCCTAGATCCAACCCAAGCCTAGATCCAACCCAAGCCTAGATCCGACCCAAGCCTAGATCCAACCCAAACCTAGTTCCAAACCAAGGCTAGATCCGACCCAAGCCTAGATACAACCCAAGCCTAGATCCGACCCAAACCTAGATCCAACCCATTCACACACCAAGAAAGGAGTACTGCAGATGCCACTATAAACAAATGGTATCAATTTTAACTACTGGCTAGTTAAATCTAATGAAACTTTGGCAACCTTTTCCACTATGTGGTGTAGGTATTTTTTTATCTGTTCTAAAATGTTCCATCTACGATGATCTAATTTTATGTAACTCTGACAGCAAATAACGTTCCAAATGGGATAGCTTTGGAGGTTTCTTTTTTTAAATCTTGCAATTTTCCCCATGCAACTTTCTTCAATTATACCTCGATTTCACCAAAATATTTTACAATCTACCTTTTGCATTTAAATTGTGCTGGAAGTTTGGAATTTTGGTTCTTAAATTGCATGTGTCTCACTTAAGGACTTACTGACAGACTGACTTGTGAACTTGATGCACTGATATTTGATAAATGACTAACAGAAAATAAACCCATTTCAGAAAATTTTCTATAATTATTGCAAATAGAAGAAGAAAAATTCAGTAATAAAATGATTTTGCCACTAAATAAAATTTCGGCTTGAAAGCAGAACAACACATATTTAAAATACATAATTAAAAAAACACTTTAGTTGTCAATGTTAAAAAAGTATGCAATGTAACGGCTAACAAACTTTTGTCTTGGAATTTACCATAAAAACATTTAGCTTGAAAATATAACCTTAAATATTAGTTTATGGAACACATCAAATGATTACAAATAAATTCAAGGAGTATTTTAGCATTTAGCAACGCAAATTAGCACCATATAATACTGTCTATGAAGTAAAATAGAGCTTATAAGTTTTGGTTACAATAAAGTAGTACTGTACCAAGATTAAATATGCTTTATGAAAAGTAAATATTAATATATTTTCTAGATTGAATTCTTTGTTTACTTTTAATAATATTTTACTCATAGATAAGGTCATTCCAAATGATTCTTCATGTTAGATTTTCTTCATTTCATTACAATCAACAAGTTATGTCAAGAAATATAAAAAAAAGCCTATTAAGAACCTCATTATGACGTCACAGAACCGATATTTTAGTATTTCAAACCATCAATGAAGAACTGAGTAGCTATTTGCGTCTAAAACTAAATTCAGAAAGAGATATAGTTTGTTTTATAAACACTTTTCTTTTTATATTCATGGATAAAGCATTAAGCTAATAAAGGAGAGCAATAATAATTAGTATTATTAAATTTAAAATACTTAGGTGGATATAATAGTGGGACCATAAAGGCAGAATTCCTAAATTTTATTTTAACTTATCTTGTATTATACTTGGAAATTAATATAATATTATAAAATTAAGTGAGTAGAATATGTTAATGTTAGTGAAAAGTATATTATTGCCTATTGACAAATATTAATTCGGAAGGGAAATGGAGATTGAAATATGTAAGCGATTTAGTAGCTGATTACGACAACGGACTCACATCGTTATGACAATTTTAAAATACAACATGTATGAATAAAAATTTAGCTAAGCTTCCACCAAAAAAAGATAGTATCTCTGAAAATATATAAATACATTTCTTAAATATTTAAACGTGGATTAACAAACACGTAACAACTTTAAAGGAAACATGGCTTGGACAGAGTCGTATACATTTTTTTAGTTCAGAAAATATTTCCATTTACATTGCTACACAAAATAATCAGACTTCCATATACATTTAATTTAAATTGAAAAATGACACCTTGACACGTGAATCGAGCTCAGGGCCTTTGGCTTAATACTCCAATGCCCGAACTACCGAGATAGCCAGGAATCGTCCCGTGCCCAGGGTCATTATTCACTCATATTTTAAGGCAAAGTCTGTGAGAGACGTGTGGAAATTGTCAGCTATATGTGAGTGATCAATTAAGATCACGAGCTATCAGATAACTCAGCCACTTTCGACTATAGAGGGCTTTTTGCTGCCAATAGTACAATTACAACTGTGCAAATGCCCTCCCGAGTCGAAGGTGGCTGCGTTGTCTGATAATTCGTGATCTTAATTAATCATATATATGGAGCTTATGATTTCCTCACGTCCATCACAGACTCTGCCTTAAAATATGAGTGAAGAATGGCCCTGGACACGGGGTTACTCCTGGGTAGCTCAATGTTAAGGCTACAACCGTAACCATCAACCATCATAGTGTATATTTAATTCAACATTCCAAATGGATGTTTCAAAATTTATGTTACGTCTATAAAGTCTGTACAAGTGAGTATATTCCTCAAAATCGAATTGAGAAAAAAATAAATGGCAAGTCTTTCAATATTTTAATCTATTGCCGAAAAAGCTATAAGGCTTAAAACATATTTGGGTTGAAAGCAGGTGAACTTGAATTAAATCTCCAGAAAGTGCCTGAGAAAGTGGTTAGACAAAAAAAACCTTGACAAAGAATTGGACTACTGTCTTTTAGAAAATGGCTTGCTAACGCATGTGGACATAAAAATCAACTTTCTCACTTTTAAACATTTAATTTTATTAAAACCACTTTTGATAATATTTTTCAAAACAAATTATACTTATAAGATTTAAAAAAAATAGTATTTAAAATATTTAATCTTATATTTGACTTACTAACTTATTTAATAAAACAAACCTATCTTAATGAAGGTGATGGGGGCTGGAGGAAAGGGGATGTGAGATAAGGTTAATATTTTTGCCATTCTCATAACAAAAATTTGTTTTTGGACAAAATAAATCAAACATTTATCTAATAGATACATTTAATTTAATTTTCTAATCCCAACAGTTCTTGAATACTTGTCATGAGCATAGTGAAAAAACTATTTAGATAAAAAGAAAATTTCCTAGTCAAATTAAGCCTTGCCAGTTACTATATTTTGTTAATTTGGTCAAAAACTTGTTTTACTACAAAACATACTTAACTCAAACCCTCTTCACGCTAACCTTAAAAGTCAGCCAGGTACACTGCTTACTTTTAAGTTCAAGTTAAGACTCACTTAAAAGTCAGTTAGGTACACTGCTTACTTAGATGACACGACTAAGTTCAAGTTAAGACTCACTTAAAAGTCAGTTAGGGTACACTGCTTACTTAGATGACACGACTAAGTTCAAGTTAAGACCCACTTAAAAGTCAGTTAGGGTACACTGCTTACTTAGATGACACGACTAAGTCCAAGTTAAGACTCACTTAAAAATGCAGTTTTCTGTATTCTCGATACAAAAGATAAATTGATACAAATGGAAGGTTTTCCATCTTAAAATATTTCCTTTGTTGGGCACTTGTGTAGAATATTATATTGTAAAATGATTTAATTCATATCAACTGCGCTGTCTCGTAATGTACAATACAATACAGAAATATGCATCATAATTCGATGCCTTGTTCACGTTAATCGTAAGGTGATACAAACTCCTAAGTAATATTTATATTTTCTGAAGCATTCTTTACGTTGACCAGCTGGAATAGAAGCAATGACTTGCTTGATTATCGCTTAAGCTATCTATTTTAACGTTCACTGAAATTAACTGCTTGAATTTCTTTGGTTTATTTAGAAACGAGAAGAAATATTGAAAATAAAATTATAGGAAGATGCAAGAAAATAGTCCGTAGATAAACCAATGAGAATATAAAAATCTTTGTAACAAAGAATCTTGAAGAAATTTGAAACATTAATAGAGTAGAGCAGCCCTGGGAAAATTGCAAGCCACAGGCTATAGCTATCTACTTATGGAAAAAGTAATAAGTGCTAAAAATAACATAAATAATAAAAACAATCTTATGGACGTGTATACAATTATATTAAACACACCGAGAAATATTTATAAGCAGTTTAAAGAATATCAACTACTAAATTTACTCCTGACATTTTAGAAATGATGAAATATATATATATATAATTGCTTTCATAACATTAATTATTGTTGTATTTAGGATATCATTTTAGAAAAAAGTGTCGTTTGAACCTATATATTAAGAACAAATTATACTTAATAATATTTAGATATTTTATTTTTTTCCGGATATTCTGTGTAATTCGAGTTTTCAGTATTGCGAGATGGGCCCAATCCCTTTCAAATCCCTTTCAACTATTGAAATAATATTGTGCTGTGATGTAAGGTGTTTCCAAAGAGAAGAATAAAAATAAAAATATAATATGATTATTTCTAAATATTCCTAGATAAAAATAAATCTACGTTTTTAAAAAAATACTAGGATAAACTATATATTTGTAATTAAAAGAGTTTAAATTTGGATTTGTGTATTTGAAAAAGTCAGCTAACTCAATAATGTATCATGAGTTAAAATGTAATCTTCATTTCATTCTTGACAGATGCTAGATACTTTCTCTGTCATAAGAAGTAATATTTTGAAGGCTATTATAATTCCAACAGCCTTAGCAATCTAAGTTTGATTTGAATCGTCCATTCATGGTTGAAGACATTAGGGTGAGATTGTAGGGGACGCGAGTTAAGGGCGATGTTTTTTTGCAGTTTTTATAGCAAAAAAATTTTTAATCCAAATAAATAAAATATTTCTCCAGTAGAAATATAAAGTTAAGCTTTCTTAACATAGTGACCTCAACATTTCTTGAATATCTGTCATGAGCATAGCGGCATTAGATGATACACTTTTTAAATGAAGAGAAAAAGTTGTCATTAAGGGTGCGACACGGGCGGGCGTGACAGACATTTAGAAATACAGCATTTTTAAGAAGTTGGTTGATCTTTATATACATCGTTTTCAACAAAATGTGGGTGAAAATTAGCAGCTGGTTTCTGATCAATTTAAAAAGTTTGAGTATTTAGTTCAATTAAAAAAAAATTAACGGCGTTGTACTTTTGAAATTAAAAGAAAAGGTTATAAACCTAGATCTAGCTTTCCTCTATTAAATAAAGCTATGTTTAGATAGGGATACAATAGAAACTTTTAAGATAATGTGGGATTGTTTTATAGAGTTTTATGTAAGTCACCAAACATTAAAAAAAAACACTTTAAACTTCACATTCAAGGTTAAACTTTTCGCCTAAAGTTTGGTGAAACCAATATTAAAAAATATCAAACCAAATTTATAAACGTCTGCATCACTTCTCAGTACTTTCCTGTGTAGCACCCCTAAGTTTTGTTTTATTTTAGAATAACTTACTTATTTTTAGATATATTGTATTTTTTTATGTCGTTTATATAGTTTTTCTTATAATAAAATGCATCTTTAAAAATCTAGTGTTTTATTTTTAGGGCCATTCTTATATTTAAATTCTCAAACCGGCCCCTGAGCCTGCAGTAGATTCTCGATAGTCCGGTGCCCGTCTTTTAACGTGGGATGAACGATGTGTGTAAACGCGGCAGAACAACAATCATAAGTAAAAAAAAAAACACAAAACAATTGATAGTTTATTTTTAAATTCTTATCATACGTACAATTCGTTCATCTTGGAAGGTAACAAGCTTTCCTTGATAGATTACACTATGGTGCAACTCATTGTGTAGTCGTTCATGATTGGTCTGCTATCTTTCAAGCTAAGCGAATTAAACACATGTTTATATTTAGGATATTATTTATAAAAATGTGTAATTCAAAAATATGTTTTGAAAAAAAACAACTTTTAAATATATTTTTTTACCGAATATTTTGTGTAGTTCGAGCTTTCAATAGAACGAGATGAGCTCGAAACCGTTCATCTTGGACTATTGAAATAATACCGTGCAGTGCTATGAGGTGTTTCCAAAAAGAAGAACAGAAACAATACAGGTGACTATTTCTAATGATTACTAGAGAACATTATTCCACCGTTTTTAAACATTAGGGTAAATGACTTGTGTGTCTAAAATCAAAAGTTTGTAATTTTATATCTCGGTATTTGAATAAGTCAGCTAATTTAATATTTTATCATGAGTTAAAATGTAATCTTCATTTCATTATTTAACATAAGCTGGATATTTTTCGCTGTCATAAGAAGCAAGATTTTGAAGGCTATTATAACTCCAACAGTCTTAACAATCCAAGTTTGATTTGAATTGTCCAGTCATGGCTGAAGACATTAAAATACATATTTAGGATACAGGATCATTAATATTTAAAGCTATTTACAATTCCGGAGTAACGTTAAACGCTTAATATAGCTAGTTTTTATTTTATCATTTATAAATGTTACCTATAGCAGTGGTTCCCAAAATGTGGGGTGGGCCCAATGTATCCTCAAGGGGGCACCAAAATATTTATTTAGTCTTAGTACCACTACTGGTTCTCGAAATATAAATTAAAGACAAAGAATAGTTTAAAAAATGTGTACTGTATCTACAGTTTACGAAAGATTTGTTCATCGCGATGTTGAAGAAAGAAAACGACGGGTGCGTCCACCTCCATGGTCGAGTCGTTAAGGTTCTGGTCTCCGATTAATATAATTTATCGAATTTATTAACCTACACACAAAACCATCGTAGACTTTTTTTTGTTAAGGGGGGAGTGTAGAGATTGGGAAAAAGGGGCAATGTTTTTGCAGTTTTAATAGCAAAACTTTTTTTGGATAAAATATATAAAATATTGCTCAAATCGAAACATAGTGTCAACAGTAGTTGAGTATCTGTCATAAGCTTAACGGCATTAGACGGGAAGCTTTTTAAACGAAGTTAAAAGTTGTCATTAAATTCCAGGACACCTTTGACAGATATTCAACAACTGTTGATATCACCACGGGAAAGAAATTAAACTCTGTGTTTCGACTGGAGAAATATTTTATTTCTTTTGACCAAAAAAAAAAAGCGTTGCTATAAAAATTGCAAAAACATTGACCTTTTCTCACGTCCCCCACGTCCCCCACATTCCCCCCACCCTAAGTTAGAGACGAACTCAATCCTAAGCATTTGATCATCCAGCGTATCTGTCGTCTCCCCAATTATTAATGTTTATCTAATTTACCTAGTTAACCCAAATTTTGGTACACACAGAGGAAACCCCAAGGAGCCTTTTGGTTTATATTGTATTGTCTCTAGAAGCTTACAAAATTATAAAACAGTAAACGATTTCGGACAAGTAGAAACATATTAATTTGATATTGTGTTATTAAAACTAATTTATTTCATTTTTATTTCGAATAAAAAGGCTGTTATTTAAAAAAAATTAAGGAAAGCTTTCAATTAATTATAAAAAAATAGAGTGTGGCGAATGGTATGAAAATGTGTAAGCCTTTAACTCGTAAAAAAATAATCACTAAGATTTCTTTGTAGTAAATTTAAAAATTTTGTATTGGGGTTAATAACATCCACCTTTCATACACAAGTTCGTTTACTACTACCCACACAGTTCCTAATAACTAGATATACAAATAGTAAATATCTTCACTACCCACACCCTGAATCGAACCAGAGTCGCCTTGTCTGGGTTGATCACTAGCAACTTAAGTCACCAGGACGGGCCCAAGAATGTCTCAATAAGTGCAGTAGACTGTATACAAGAAAATATTATCACAAGAAATACATTTTAGAGAGTTTTCTTTATTTAACAGAATAGATTTATAGAAACTTTTTCCCTCCCCTCGACAGTAAAATCTTATGGAAAAATGATTTTCTCTTCAAAATTCTAACACAAATAAAATGTCATAAATCTTGCTACCGTGTGTGGCTGATCATTTGTAAATTATTTTAATCCAAACCCACTACCATTAGATCGAAATCCCCAACCGTAGAACGTTAACGGTCGTAACCTTTTCGTGGTTAATCTGCAGTACGGCCACTCTGTACGAGCGGGAACTGTCTCACCCCCGCAATCACTCCCTTCTTCTCGTCCAACACCGGTCGTGTAACCCCTACTCATGACCGTACAGTGAGTCATTACATTACAAAGTGCACCACTCCACGGTGAATTATTGATGAACATCGTGATGATGTGCGAATGAATCGATAACGATTCCTCTGCGTGGCCTTCTGTCCCCCGGTCGGTCGCTTTCGATCGTTTCCCTCTTCCCCCTTTCACTCCTAATGTAAGTTAGTAGTCGCGCGTGCCGAGGACACACCCTGTCCTTACTACGCGTGTGAAGTGATGATGGCATCGCTTCATGAACCCTAACAAGGTGGAGGTTATCGAGACACCTCGTGGGCTTTGTCGCTAAACTTGGTACAACGGTGGTTTTAACTCTTGGATGTACTAACAAGGTGAAGGTTATCGAAACATCTCGTGGGCTTTGTCGCTAAACTTGGTACAACGGTGGTTTTAACTCTTGGGTGTACTAACAAGGTGGAGGTTATCGAGACACCTCGTGGGCTTTGTCGCTAAACTTGGTACAACGGTGGTTTTAACTCTTGGGTGTACTAACAAGGTGAAGGTTATCGA
>CABFWB010000496.1:96228-111085 GCA_902151455.1 Timema bartmani | reverse complement strand
GTAATTAGTACTTAAGCGTATAACCCGAACGGGTAGTAAGACGCGGTGCTAAATATTATTATTATTCTCTCTCTCTCTCCCCCACGTCTTAGTATACTCGTTTGGGATACACGCATACAGTAATTACGCTAAGGAGGATTAGGAAGGTAGAATTCAGGGGGAATTATACCCGAATTTACGTGGCGGGAAGGTGGGAAACATTTTAGAAGAAAAGATTATCTCGGCACACCCTACCGGGACTAGAACCCTGATCTCTCCTTAACAGGAAAACCAGTCTAACAGGAGAGTGACGCGTTTAGACCATGCGATCGCCGATGCGGGTCAGTAAAATTCAGACTGTTAAACTTAAGAGGGTAATTTGATATATTATACTGCCAGGAATAATATTACACCCGTATTTTGGTAGGAATAACAGTATATTGTAGTTACTAAAGTTACTAAAACAATTTTAACGTATCCATACATCAAGTCATGTGTCATCTGCAGATGTCACTTCTGATAGATGTTGTAAATACCTATGAAATAATATAAATAATGTGATAATATGTTATCATTGTTGACCACAAAGATTTTTTTTTTCTAAACGGCTGTTTCAACAAAAATCAGGGTATATATAATCTTACCTTGTGGCCAACCCTGCAGATGTAGGCCTTAACACATCACAAGTGATCGAAGTTCCGGAACTATTATTATTATTATTATTATTATTATTATTATTATTATTATTATTAGCACCGCGTCTTACTACCCGTTCGAGTTACACGCACTTACGCTAATGTGCAATGGTAGGGTGATTGTGAGATGAAATGGAGGACCTACAGTTTAACGTGGAATCCGAACCACGGTGGAGGCCTGGCATTCCTCACATTCACAAGCTGTGATTAATACACGTCTTGTCAGAGGTGAAGGAAGGGTTTGACATTCAGATTAATCTGTGCCGGGACCGAGGATTGAACCCCGGACCCTCAGCACAGAAGTCTGACACCTTACCACTAGACCACCAGGTCACCCGAAGTTCCGGAACTAACGTCATATGCGTTCATGTAGGTGTAAGATTGTAACACGTGTACAGTTGCCTTCATGAGTTAAACCAGTATGTATTTTACTTTTTATAACGGCACCTGAGGTTTTGTTTGAAATAAAACAAATGTTTTAATTTCATACAACCCTTTCTTGCAAACGAGAGAAAGCTAACATATTAAACGAAACAAAAAGGTACAAATACTGAAGTTACTTATATAAAATGGGTTTGGGGTGTGGTTATGAAGAGAGCAAGGAAGCATAATCTACAAATGTATATAAAGTAATTAATTAACAACTCCTTGGTCGTAATAGTAACTTCTTGCTTGTCACTATTATATGATTTTTTGGGGTATATTTTGTGTATATGTGTAGTCAAAATGTTTATTATCATCATGCCAATTGACATTCAGGGGGTTTTGACGCTTGATACTTGCTGGATAAACACGTGCTTTTTACTTAGTCACCCGTTTAGCTTCCTTATCGATTCTTTGAAATTTCAAGTAAAAAAAAAAACCTCTCGAAAAACAGCCGCACAACATTTCCGTGGCTTCCAACAAGAATTTAATTCTTTGACCGTGATTATTGATCGGGTCTTAAGTACTCGTATATATCTTAAAAATACAATACTTGTGAGGAGTGGACTGGACAAACAGTGCTCCACGTCTTAATACTCGTCTGCGATATCAGCGTATTTAGACCTACATTAATATGCCAGGAAGGTAGAATATATAGGAAACGTACTCGCATTTGTGCGGAGAGAAAGCGAGACTACACTAAGAACTATCGCAATGTGTCAGGCTGGGATTCGAACTCTGATATTCATATTACCGATAAACTAGACGAAGTAATCTTCAAAACTGCACTCTCATCCTCGGATAAAGTATGTAGAGAAATTTGCTAACATAATTTTACATGAAAAATAGATTAACGGAAAAAAGGACATACCTTATCCTTGAATTTCAAACAAATTAGGGGCTCAAAATTGAGGACAATACACAGAGAAGAAGAGACTGACGCCTTTTTCTCCGCGTGCTCAGTGGTCTGTAGAAATAAAATATTAAATTATTATGAAACAATAACACATTTAAATTCCCTTTACTATAGTGCTGGCCAACAGTCATGAGACCTATGACAGGCCAGCACTGAAAAGTACACAAGTACCTTACAAGCACGTATAATAACAAACAGAATAAACAATAATAGCTAAATAATGATACACACTGATGAACAACTACAACAAAATAAGAGATAATCATTACAGATAGATGATAAAAATAATAAATAAATAACTTGATAGTATAGTAATAATAATAATAATAATAATAATAATAATAATAATAATAATAATAACAATAATGAAAATCCCAAATTTGCGGTGAGCAGTAAAGTGTTAAAACCGTTGATGGCTTTGTTTATGTGATTATTTAAATAATACTTACTCACTCTGTGGCACTGAGAACTAGAAAGTTAATCACCACAATTATTATGGAAATAACAAATTCTAGTCCCATGTTGTACGGTTTGCTGTTGATGGTAAAGGTTCGAATACCAGCCAGGTGCACTAAGGTGGTTCTTATTAATGTATCCCCCCACTTTACCTACACGGATGCAGGTACACTTCCCCTAAACTTTTCATTAATAATACCTACTTTATCTGTTTACATATTCGGGATATCCATAAAAGAAATAAGTAAACAGTAAGTTGGTATAAAAGTAAAGAACATTGAGAAAATAGAATACTATTAAGAATAATCTGGATGACACATATGTTATTACAACAATTCCTTTCGATTGTTAACAAAAGCATTTTAAAAATTTGACCCAGACAACAAGTTCTAAATATTATTATAAACAATTATTTTAATTTTATGGACTATGTTATTAGTTATATTTAATTTGAATATGTTTCATATGTATTTATTTCACCAGCAACTTTATATGTGAAAGCTTCATAAATTAAGTACCTGTAAATTAGCTAACTTCATATCATTCACCTTTTTATTAATCTTTCTATCAATCTTATTTATTTTATTGTAAATGTGTAAATATTCCTTGTTAACTTTTTCTTAGGCTGTTATTGGTAAAATTGATCATTCATATGATTAGTCATGTATTAACGGTTCCATTCTAGTCAACTGACAATTTACATTTCTTGTTTTTTATATATTCTCTACAGTATTATGTTACCGCCTAGTAGTATCTTGTACAATCTACAATTTTATCTATGTATAAAATCAACTTTTATCCTTTAACGATCTCTAACGTGATTTTTAGGAAGGTGTTTATGTCTTTGTAATTGATTTGATTTCTTGATTTAACCATCTTTCTTGGAATACATTAATTCCTTGTTATCTCCATAAATTTATATTGTTTAATTGATTTAATTTCTTGATAATAATTTATCTTTAAATAATTTAATTCCTTGTTATATTCATAACTTATATTGTTTAATTGACTAAAGAAGTGTAACAATCAATTAATTGCCGTTCTACCAAAGTACGTTCATTATAATATTAATTTCATATTGCTCCTTACTACAATCAAAATGAATATAACTAAAAAAATTGAATAGTGATTTCTTTCTCTTTCAAATAAAAGTAAAACAGAAAATCTTTGCTTTAAAAACAAATTTATGGGAAGTGGTTTTAAATGAATGTATTTCTTAGATTAATTTATCATTCAAACAATATACCTGTTATTTCATCATAACATTATATATTATATAAGATATAAATTTAATGCTAAACGTATATTATGAAATAACAGGTATAATATATAAATGTACATAATATAATATGTAAATTAACAGCTAAACGTATATTATAAAATTAAAGATATATTATTTGAATAATAAATATATCTAAAAAATACAGTCAATTAAAATCACTTCCAACCAACCAGTTTTCAAAATAAAGATTCAGTTTTCTTTTGTTTGAAAGAAAAAGAAATCACTGTTCAATTTGTTAAAGCAACACAACTTGTATTTCTTTTGCATATGCGTGTATACATATTTAAAAACATTTACAGGCCATACACAAAGCATTTTTTATGAAATTAATAATATTTCTGTTGGTAGCCTTAACTAATCTAAAAATTCAGTATGAATACAAATGACTTTGTGAATGTTCGTCGTTTTNTTTTTTTGTATTGCTACCTCGCTGAATATTTCGTGATAGTTGCTATCATTGTTTGAATATAAGTTTTTATACTGAATTAAGTACCAGAATATCGACCGTGATGGGGCTTAACTTTGGAGTGTAGGAGACGCGAGCAAAAGCAACGTTTTCGTGGTTATTATAGCAAAACATATTTTTAGGGCCAAAATAAATCAAATGCTCTAGTAGAAACATAGTTTAATTTTCTTCACGCGGTGATATTAACAGTTCTTGAATATTTGTCAAGGGTGTCCTGGAATTTAATGACAACTTTTTCTTTTCATTTAAATGTTTCTCATCTAATGTCGCTATGTTCATGAGAGATATTCAACAGCTGTTGATATCACCGTGTGCAAAAAACTAAACGCTATGTTTCTACCAGAGCAATATTTGATCTATTTTGGCCGAAAAACTATTTTGCTTTAAAAGTTGCAAAAAACAATAATCACCCCTAAATTCTCACCTTAAGACACTGTAGACAGGACAAGCCTATAATGAATTATAGAGATGTTCCTAGCCCGGCCAAATGATGGAGTTTCCATTGAAAATCTCACAAAGCAAAGCCTCCTGGATTCTACTAGATGCTCCTAGGTCTGTTTATTGCTACCGCCCGAGACTTTCGCCGTCCAAATCATCGCATAGCCTGTGCGTGCGATCTAAACGTCGAGAAAGCACTGGCATGAAATTTTATTAGTTCTCTTTTGTATTTTTAAATCAAGCATGGAAAAGTAAAATTCACTATGAACCCTGATTTTTATAGGAAGTCCACTTTCGACCATCAATATTGATTGATAGTCACTAAAATTTGACATTGTAAGAAATATGTTTTATTTGATCTATTAATTAAAACAGTCCAGCTAATAAAGTTATCAAAAGCTTCAAATAAGACTCCCTTATGGATTGCGGTATAATTTATATGTACATTATAACTTAAATGGTCTAAGAATATTGTAATTTTATCCTCCGGCCATTGTGGTAACATGAATCTCCAGTTTTCAAATATCGGGCTTCCTATGAGAATCACTCAGTAATTTTTTAAAAACTTTAGTGTTATTCTGGTGGCAAGGTCCTTTTAGAAAATATATACATGAATTTTGTGGGAAGAATAGATATAATTTTACCATATTATTAATATAGTTTTATAGGCATTGAAATAATTATATTAAAAGTGACAGCTGACATGACTTGACGTATAGATATTTGAAACTTATTTGAGTAGCTTGTATATGGTAAAAAAAAAGTGAACGCGGAGCAAAACAAAAAAAGGCTGTGTGTCACGATAAAAAATTAATGGGTACGGGAAAAGCAAATATTTACAAACAGCAACATTTAATATTTTAACAATGCCTGCGTTTTCAAGAATTTTTAAGTTATTATATGTACACATTTTAACAGTTATATAGTTTTATTTCTACTAGTAGTGTCCTACAATTTCTCAACTTAATATAGGCTACAGCACTGTTGAGTTACGCACACCGCTGGCCCCGTGGTTTAAGGCGTCAGGCTCGAGCTTCGAATCTCAACCGGGTGTACTGAGGGTGTTTTTTGTTTTTTTTTACTTTCTGTCAACACCTCCGAGAGAAATTATTGTGATCGTAAAAAAAATCGAACTCGAGATTTTGATGATTGTCAACGTTTCATGACCACCTTGAAACAGAAAAAATTGTTTTCGCAATGCTTTCTTTCTGTTTGTCTGTCTGTCTTTCTGTACCTCAGGATAGAGCCGAAACTATTTTACCGATTGGGCTAAAACTTTGTATCTAGGGCTCTCATAAGGTCCCCCCAAGGGGTTTTAGGAATTATATATCTAACCCTAAATTTAAGAGTAGTTTATTGAAGGGCACAAAGAAAAAAAATCTTTACTTTCAATTCGATCTTAACGATTTTTATTAAATTTTATATCTAGGCACTGTTTAACATTATAAACAATATCGCAATTTTATTTTCTCATGAAAATGACTTTAAGAGTATTTTACACGAAATAAATCTCCCAATTTTCATTATTTCTCCGCAACTATTTGAGATATGAAATAACTTATCATTGTAAAGTTGTAGTACTATTAAAGATATAAATCTTTTATTTGAAATATTTTTTATAAAACCAAATAGTTTCTGAGCTATAAGCAGATATTTATGATTTTTATTTCAGGTCTTTGAAAATGAATTTGATTCTTATGCTCTTTGGTGGACAAAGATGTTTCTCTCTTCTCAATTTTCCTATCCAAACAATGTTCTTAGTTTCTAATGCCATAGAGGAAGTAACATTATGTATTATTTCATTTTTGATCTTTGGTGTAGTGTTTATACAACAATATATAAACCTATTATTTCGTTTCACAAATCTTATGAGTTTTTAGTAAAGGTCTATTTTTAAGATAAAAGCGAGTGAAATTCTGTGCGGTTCACCGTACCATTTATTTTATACCAAAGTAGCTTCCCACTCTCCCTCCACACAAATTCTGGTACAATTCCTCTAAACTCTACCTTCTTTATTTATAGCCCATTAGCAAAACTAAATGTAGATATCCCAGACAGATAATAAGATACGTTACGACAAAATAATAAATATGTTTTTATCACATTTATTATTATATGTGTTGTAAGGAAACTAAAATAAGTTGACATTTTGAATAGTAAAGCTATTAAAGCAAATAAAGGTCTAGCATAAAACGACGAATCATAAAGCGCGTTATTCAGGTATACCAAATGAACACAAGCACCTTTGAGACGAGAAGGTTCATTTTACCGAGCATTCATGTCCCCAACTACCTGCTGTTAGTATCATCAACCCCTATTGTTTCCCCTCCTGAAATGTCCTCCCCTCAACCCTTGTGATAAATTTGATAGCCAATTGGGACCAGAGGGTGCAAGTGCTGTTATTATAACCTCACTTTTTTTTTTCCTTCCCCCTCCCAGTCGTGTTTCTCTCTCTCTTTCTCTCTTTTTACCCCCTACCCACCCTACCCCTGCTACACTTTATGGAATGCTTCGAACTATTGAGTAATCAATTTTGTATAATTGAGAACTACAACCAATAAAGTTTAATTAGCAACAACATTTTCAATTAGTTTCTTTTTTTTTCCCTTCTCCCGCGTTCCGGAGTGGAAGGCGGGAAAAAATGTCTCTCAAGAGCTAATTTATTGCTGAAAAAAAAGGGAAGATCGGGTCAGAACAACTGCTATTAGATATTCGCTTTTTGTGAGGATTGTAAAATAATTATGAATCGAATTTTGGTAAAAATACACGAGGAAGTAGTGTATGAGAGCTATCTTAGATAGTAAAGTCAGTATTAAACTTTGTATCAGTTAGTGTGTGGTAATTATTGTGTTTTAACTTACTAAACTTTATAGCCACTATTCCAAGATGGTTTCGAATAACAAACTTACGTAACTATTACTTTATAGCTGGGATTTAAATAGTTTATAGTGTACTAGAGAAGAACATTTTAGCTGTAGGAAATAAACGAATCTTATTAAATTG
The DNA here is from genome assembly GCA_902151455.1 of Timema bartmani. NCBI lineage: Eukaryota > Metazoa > Arthropoda > Insecta > Phasmatodea > Timematidae > Timema > Timema bartmani. The sequence goes on along the minus strand of CABFWB010000496.1, from coordinate 103,427 downwards.
TTACGGGATAATAATTATTGTACCATGATATTAGTTGATAACTAATACGTTAGGGCTCGTTCATCTAAAAGGAAGTAGCTGTAGTCTTAATACATCGCATCGATATCAAATGGAAGATGGCGCCAAAAAATTATGTATCTTCCCAAACTGGCAAAGAAAATGGTTGTAAACATTACTATCATCACTAGGAGTATGTGGGATTCCCGCGCAGGAAAAAATATTTATCCGTTTCCGACCCGATTGTCGGGACAGAGATGCTATAATTTCGGACATTTCGGGAATTGTTCTTTAATCCCTGAATATAGAAAACACTGGGTAATTCAACACATTTTTATATTTGCTATTATTTAGTTTAGTTTAGTTTATATCTCACTTAGGTATTCATTTAACATAATTAAATATTGCACAGTGTTTTAAGATAGTATTAGAAATAATTAATTATATACATTTTTAGTTCCCGTTCTCGTCCCGAAGTAAGGGATTATTAAATTCTCATTCCCGATCTGAGTTTCTAGCTACAGATCCAGAGGTCCTGGGTTCGATCTCCTGTCCTTTCAGATATTTCTGCGAACCAATGGATCTGGGACAGGGTCAACCTGAGATTAATGGCCGGAGGGCTCGTTGTGCTACCCACATAACACCCTAGAAGTTGACACTATCTTCACCAACAGACGTTGGTCACTCGGTTGGTATGGATTGACTGCGGGATGAGGACATGGAGGTGTTTTATTTTTATGTCTTATGCATGATAAAAACCTCAAAGCCTAGGCTCGTAGCGCCTTCCCTTGTATTAAGTTCAGACCTAGTTCCCATCATGTTCGTTCTAAAGCAATCCCGTGGTCTTGTAATCTCATCGCCAAAGAAGGTTGGTTTTGTTCGGTGGTTCCCCGCGCGTCGTCGTCAAGATATGATAGTTGGCTCCGACTTGTGCTGGGAATGCCAGGTTTAGATTTAGTGCGTCGGGTGTTGAAAACTCCTTGAGCGTCCATAGTCCTTTCAAGGGAGTGTTATCAGAAGGGATGCTTTAACTTAAACACGCCCTAAGTGCCTGAATATAGACGTGAAGCACAACCATGACGTACGAAGGAGTAAACCAATCCTAAAAGAAATGTTTCGCAGCAATGCAATCATTTTCCTTTTTTTTTATGTGCCTTGAACAACAAATATTGATTAATTTAATTTATTATTATGTGTGGATTTAAAGTGATCATCATTGAACTAAATCATAGATTCATTCAAAATAAATTGACTAAAAAAAAAAAGTGCTATACTCAATTTAAAATCCCAACTTCGGCAACTTTCCTCAATTTGAAAAAAGAATGAGAACAAAGCATTTTTTATTGGGCTCACAATTTGTAAAATAGGCTATTCTTATTAATGAAAATACTAGGTAGATTCTACAAAAGACTTGTGAATAGTTTTATCTTGCCTGCACCAGTGAGGACATGGACAAAGGCATCAGTCTCGTTAAGTCTGGTTTACTGTTGACGGGAAGATAGGGTATCGAATTCCGGCCGACTGTACCGAGTTTTTTTCTTCCACAAAATGATTTCCCGCTCTTATTTTACGCAAATGCGAACACATTTTCCCTCAAATCTACCGCCCCCATCATTACCCCATCAGTGTAAATACGCGGTTAGCCTGGATGGTAAATAAGACGTGGTGCACGCGAAAAAGAAATATTTCCTTCAGTGTTTATCATAACAAATATCAGTATTTAGGTTGATTTTAAACTGATTAAGAGCTGTACATATTCACTTAGGGCCATCCATCCCTGGTCTAACTCGTCACTCTCGTGTTGGACTGCATTATAGGGAGATAGGGGTTCGAATCGTGGTTGGGTATACTGAGGGTGTTTTTTTTTTCTAAATGGTTTCTCCACTTTAACTACACACAAATTTGGGTACATTTCTTCTGAAACTAAACCCTCCTGGTCTCCATCCCATAATTAATGTAAGCGAAGTGGACCACCTCTGTGGTCTAGTTGTCAGAGTTCCAGGCTACAGATACAAAAGTCCCGGGTTCGATCACCTTGCGCCTCCAGACTTCTGTGACGGCCGCTCGTTCGGTATAGCTCGATTTGGTGCTGACGCCATGGAATATAACCCAAGCAAGTATTCGGAGGCGCCCTAACTTCAAGGGATGTAAAACTCAGAATAAAAAAAAAAAATACCGGTTGTTCTCTGTGGGTGTGAAACGTTGTTCCTTACCTCACATGACGAAAACATTTTGAGCGTGTTCGAAAACAAGGTGCTTATAGGAAGAAATTAGCGCCAATAAGGTTACTTGTAAGGGGAAGAGGTTACATAACGACGAGCTACATACCCTGTACTCATCAAAATACATCGTTAGGATAATCAAGTCACGCAGATAAGGGTTGGCAGGACATGCAGCGAAATGGAAGATTCTAGAAGCTTGATAAGAGTACTGACTGGCAAACCCGATGGGGAAGAGACCAGTGGGAAGACCTAGAATCAGATGGGAAGATAATATTAGAATGTACCTGAAAGAGATAAGGTGTAATGAGGTGGACTGGATATAACTAGAGCAAGATTTGGATAGGTGGCGTACTTTTGTAAGTGCGGCAATGAACTTTTGAGCACCTAATGCTGAGTAAGTAAGGAAGTAATCAATGTTTCAGTCTTTGATTTCATTCTATAGTTTTAATATTTTGATTTAACAATATTTTTAATGAATCTCATTGTTCTGCCACAATCTCAACAATTGTAAAAAAAAAAAAGAAGAAACAACATAAATTGATATCAAAAACCCCAACTAAATATTTGATAGGATAACATTTCAATCCCAAATATTAGATGTGATTTTCGTGATGGTAAATAAGGCAATAGCTCACTGTTGCAGGACATCACTCTCCTTGCAAATGTTCCCCCCACCCGCCACCCAACCTTCTTCTCTACCTTGCCTGTCCGACATAACTCAACAATGCAGCCGAGTCCAGTCTTATCCAGCGGGACCCTACACAGCCATTGTCTTCACAGGAAATAAGGAGCAGGACAATGGGACGACCGAAAACAATAAGCCCGTGACGTCATCGTTGAGATTCAATGAAGTTGATACGAGGGAGGGGGGTGGCGTAAGATAGGGGATAGGGGGGCTAGGGGAGGGGAGGGGATGTTTTGTGCATTCAGTTAAGTTGGTTGTTCAATGATTGACGCGTTGAAGTAACCATAACCTGAACGGGTAGTAAGACACGGTGCTAAAAAAAACTAGTAAAGAAACAAATGAATGTGAACCTTTGTAGATCCGTTATGTTCATAAATTATACTTCAATTTTTTACTGTCAGTAAGTTAACTAAAATAACTTTAAGGTTGGCCCAGTATTTGTCTTTGTCTCGCCTCCTATTCTCCGTGCTTCCTATCTACCCCTCCCCCACTCTCGTTCCCCCTCCCCCTTCATATAAAACCCACTCGTCTCTTAACACATTATATTTTGAAGTACATTAGGTTCTAGGTGTCACCTCCACAATTTAAACCCTCCACCGCAAGCCGCCACTGCAGAAAATTTCCCGATTCAAAATTTTCCGGAAAATTTTTCATCTCTTGTTGTAGGTACAGTACATACTGCGAATTATATAAGTTCATTCTAGTAGCTTTTAAATTTTAGTACTATATTTCCAATAAAGTATTTTAGTATTAGATCCTCTTTTTTTATATATAAGATCATTTCCAGATTTCCGTTTACACATACTAACCTAGTTCTTAAATAGTCCGGATAATCGGGGTTCTACAATATTCTTTTTTATGGCTTTGTTTTTTTAATTCACCAATTAAGACCCTGTTCACTCAGCCAAGTATTAAAAACATGCATTGTCTTTCAAACTTTGTAATTCCGTGCTTAGTAGCCCTTTCCCAATAAAATTACAAATATTTCTGGTGATAACATAGTCTAAGGTGTCAGATTTATTGTAATCAGGTGGTCAAGGTTCAAATCTCGCTGGGATATGCTGGGTGCGGTTTTATGCATATGAGCTATCATTGGTTTTTTTTACAACATGTAAGATATTATTTTGCCACCTTGTCTTACTACCCGTTCAGACCCAAGTATACTAACAATTATGATAATGTTAGTTGTGAGTAAGGCCAAATTCAGATAAAGGGTACACGAATCTACGCGGAGGAAAAGTGGAAAACCATTTAGGAAAAGCGCCCTTATTATACCCGACCAGGATTCCAACACCGATCTCCCCACTATTGGCAGTCCAGATCTATTGTAAGAGTAGACCAATCGGTAACCGAGGCTGGTCACAGTGAGCTATCAATGTGTTTTTTTTTATTTCATGTTGAAGCTAATGCGTGTACACATCCTTAAAACAACTAATTTTAACCCAGAATCTTTGATTATGAGGAATTAAAACGTATTCATTAAAAAATATGTCAAGTTTCCTCTGACCCCTCCCCCCACACATCCTACGACGATAACAATTTTAGTGTGCTCTCTTTACAACATTAAATTTAAAAAAAATGTTGATCCGTTTATTTTTAATGATTTTAATCTTGAACGATACATTTTTTGTTTACGTTGGAAAAATGTAAACAAATCTTCTCATATTGATATTTAGTGGTAGAGTAAAATACCTAAACTATCAACAGCCATTTTATGACATGGTTGAGCATTGTTTTTTTAATCTTTTATAAATGGATCTATACGTTTATTTTTGTAAATATTCGTTAAAGTCTAGTCTACTTATCATTTGTTCAGATGGAGTATATATAATATATATGCTACTGTGAATGTGCTGAATGTGATGAGTTTGTAAAATCACCGGTAATTCTACAAAGCCACTGGTTCACTTGGGGAATGTAAAAAAGCACTTGTTGTTTAGTAAACTTCTAATCAATATCTGTATTAACAGCATAGATAATAAATTGTTACAACCTTGGATTTATAAGCATATTAAGTTAGTTTCAAGGTACAGAACCTGAGCTCTGAATGAGAGCGCTGAACTTTAAAGTAAATACTTTAGTTTGATTCCCGGTAGGTCCACAATTTATTTCTGCGAAAAGAATCTAGATACAACCAAAATCTAATAATTGGTTACGTTTGTGTTTTAAATTAATGACATTGCCTACCTGTGACGTAGCAGTAAGTAAGGAAAGGATTTCCCACCATAGTGTATTTAGTTTTTATTCGGCGAGTTTTAAAAACATTACATTGGAACAAAAAAAAACAACCCCAAATCCTTCAATAATTCTATAAATAATCTTATATTTTCACAACATTATTTTTTGATCATAAAGTAGTTTATATACACATTTTTAATCATCTACTGCTCAGAATAGTTGGTTTGTTCACGAAAATGGCCAGTAAGATTTTTTTATATAAGGATGTATTAAAAAAATCTGTGGAAACATATGTCTCACTAGAATAAGAAAAAAATAGTTTGATTTGAAATGCAAATCATGGCAGTATAGACGAAAATTGTAGAATTAATATTTTTACTCGTCAACGGAAGAAGTGCTTTCAGCAGATAAACAGGAGACATCAAAAAGTGAACTACTCATTTTAATCCCTTTCACGTACGTACATAGATGTTTACTGCACTGTTATATGTTATTTCAAAACAATAATGACCAAGCTATCCACATTTATTTTCATAAACAATTTTTTTTCTTTTTTTAATTTATACTAACACTAGATAAACAAGTTCTACACTAAGCAGCAAGATCAGTCAGTGATGTAATTATGTCCTACCTCATTTTGGCAATAACTCTGGCAATTCAAGTCTAACTACCCGCCCACGCTCTCCGCATATTAACACTAATAAGGTAGTAAACGTATAACCTGAATGGGTAGTAAAACGCGGTGCTTAAACTAAATTAAAAAAATAAGGTAGGTATGAGGAAGGTAGGATTCAAGAAGAAGTTTTCCCGTGTGTATGCAGATTAAGACAAGGAAACTAAATAGTAAAATAAACTTTAGTATATCCGATTGGGACTCGAATTCCGACCACTCCATCACCATCAAAACAGAAAATACGAGACTGACGCCTATATTTGATTGTGACTGTCTGACAGTGACAACGAAACTGAAATTTAAATTGGTAATAGAAGACGTTGACTTGTTTAGTAAGAAAGAAATACCGTTATATGTTTAGTAAGCTAGAAATGACGCTACAATTGAATGCTATTATAAATGTTTAGCAAGAGAGAAATGAAAATAAGAAAACTGAGTTTGGGGACTGAAAAGAAAATAACATAATATATACATATGTTTTATGTAGCATGCTATTTTATTTTCAGTCACCAAAATCAGTTTTCTTATTTTATATAGCCACCCAAACCATTATTATTTTAAAAACGTATATTTAAAAAATTAATACTACTTTAGTATGATGAAAACAGCATAATTTTCCCATGTAAGTGACAATTTCTCAAATTTGAATCATACATGGTTATTCGTGGTGCATTTTTTTTTGTTATATCTGTATCAAATATAAAGCAAATACATTTGGAAGTGCCTTGTAGTTAGGATATTCACACCATTGGCCGTGTGGTCTAATTACACAAAGAAACAGTTGAGATCAAATCAAAACTGGATGCATCGTGGTTGTATTTCCACCTGTAATTCCTCGCTGTGGTTTTCCAACACTCTCTCCAATTTTGCGCGTGCATTTCCTCTAAGCTACTCTTCTTCCCACTAACCCTTTTGGATTAATATTTTAATAACTCGTTTGTTAAAAGGTTCCGATAAATTTAGTTTGGATAAATGAGTCTATCGTGCGGTAGTGGGTCAATGATGTAAAAGTAACTCTTAGATACAATGATGTAAACGCCCCATTCAACCATCTATTTATTAATGAAGTACTAGAAAATAGCCCTATGTCGCGTCGAGAGTTTGATTTCTGTTCTGAATTGAAATACGAACAATTGGTTCCTCTCTCGCCGTTCGAGCCCCTGGATCCCCATGTAAACGTTGAACGAGGGGCGGGGGCAGTTAATTTCATTCTAGGGAACCAAATATATATAGTCAACGTGAAAATATTATAAAAATTGCCTGAAGCTTCATGAGGGCAAACAAAAACCCATGCTAGTTTATATTCCTTTTTTTTTACTGCAGATAATTGTTGTTTTTTTCCGTTGGTCAAACTGAAACAAGAATTGGTAGCCGCGAGGTGAATAATTTAAAATTGTGATACGCCGTGTATATGGACGGGGGTGGTGGTGTTATTGATGGGTGG
>CABFWB010000496.1:69305-89682 GCA_902151455.1 Timema bartmani | reverse complement strand
CCCCCCCTCCTAAACTCTCAGTGTAAATCTGCAAATATCTCGGCGGGTAGAAAGATAGCCAAGTTCGGGGGTGAGAGGTTGTCACAAGAAGTAGAATAATACTTTTAAATATCAAAAAGCAATTCTGTGTTTGAAAGGTCTTAAGGCATTCAGGCTCGTATTGCACTTGGCCACTGCTTACAGAGGTGTGGGTGGGAGGTCAACCCTACCAGCTGAGCTTGGGATGGTTTGCCATATGTGATTTTACCATCCTCTCTCCACATATAGACAAATCGAATGTGTGAATAATCGCATCATTTTTTTTCCTCCATCGCGCCTTTGTACCCGTTGGTGATACACACATACATTAGTCAAGCTAGTGGGATAGGTATCAATAAAGTAGAATGTTAGAGGGAATGTACCCACATTTGCGTGGAGGAAGAGTGGGAAACGATTTAGTAAAAAAAAACTTCAGTAGACTCGACCGGGATTAGAACCTCGAATTTCCCGTCATTGTCAATCTAGCTCATCACGATAATGATGCGTTAAACCATTTGGCCACCGATGCAGCTTCCCACCACATAATACAAGGCAATGTGAAGAATCTTATAATTTTTTTAGCTTGCTTTACTTTAGTTACAGTTCTGTCAGAAAACATTACGATCACTACCTGCTTCGGTGACCGTATGATCTAAGGCGTCTCCCTCACAATAGATTAAACTGTCGATGACAGGGAGATTGGAGTTCGAATCCTGGTCAGGTGTACTGAGGGCGATTTTTCCTTGATTATTTTTCACTTCCCTTTCACGTAAATACGAGTACACATCTTCTAAATTCAATCATCCTCATCCCTAGCTCATTAGCATAATTAGTCCATATGCGTATAGCCTGAATAGGTAGTAAGACACGGGGCTATAAAAAAACCACGATTACTGCAGGTGCTAAGAATCATTAGCCTTCACGTGTAGATACGAGGAAAATTCACAACGGAAGAACAGAGCCATCCCCTCAGTCGAGGAGCGAACCTCGGCCTCGCAGGCTACGATACATTTTCTTTTCTTCCACATAAGAGACAAAGTAATAATGTTTTCCACTCTAGTTTCCCCCTCGTACTCTCCTCCCCACCTTTCCTGGAGGGTCAACAGTCACGTGATAGCAGCGCCCTCCACAACACCCCGTTCCGGAAAGGCTCAAATAAATTGCTTTTAGGCATTCACACAGAACGTAGTTCCGTAGACAGGTGTCAATGTTATAGTAGGATTTTAGTATGGAGGAACTTTTTTAAAAATACTTCAATAATTGTTTGGGGTCAACATTGTTAATATTTCACTTATTATTAGCAAAGTCTTACAAACTAAGCCCTCTTTGTCGATTGTAGTTGTAGCGTTAACTCTACAGGGTGTATTTTAATTGGTGTCAAATATTCTAGGAGCGTAGCCTATTTGCATCGACCAAAAATTAAGGGATGTTCATATAAACATGGGTCTAGAAACGTTTAATTTTGGAGTTATTAAAGGTTTTCCTCATAGATTGATTGTGAGTTATCCATAGCATGACCTGCTCGATCACCAAATTTGAATCAAATGGGTTTTTAACTCGGGGGACTTTCAAGTCCGTTGTTTACTCAACTTCCTATTGTTGATATTGAGGTTTTAAGCAGTGCTCGAAATGGGCCGGAACGCACCGGAACGCCGTTTCGGTTGATACGAAAACATATTGCGAGCGTTCCTGTTGATACAACAAAAGTTTAAAGCGTTCCGCCTGCACACTAGAACGCTACTTCTTCATTCTCCTTATCGTTTTTCAAAAGTATCTCTATTCTAGTCTGAATGAGCCCAGATCCTACTGCGCTTCTTTATAGTGTATTGTATTTTGTATTACACTGGGTTTTCTAATAATTTGCTTCACAACACAGATGAGGATTTCTATAAAAAGACAATGACTTCACCACAAATATTCTACAGATATTAATCCTTCTCCTCCCCACTTGTAGCCTCTTTTGTGGGGATTATTTTTGGAAAGGGCATTTGCTGTTTCTATTCGTAGGCAGAAGATTTCAACCTTGATTTTTACATTCTCTTTTATAGTGTAAATATCGTACTTACTTGAAGTTTCGAGCTCTTTGCCACAAGTTAACCAGCAAAAAAAAAAAAAAAAGTACATATTTCTTTTTATAAATTAAGTTTCGCGTTAAATTTTATTTATCTACTCAAGTCAGTTACAATATTTCCTTGCTGTGTAATTTTTATAACCAAACATATTTTCTTAAAAATATTTATTGCATTGAATGAAATGAAAAATGACAAATGACAAATGGTGTCCGTTTGTCGGCGGCTAAATCTTTAGAAATACTAAGCGTATTTAATAAAAACTGAGCCTGCTCAGTAGAGTCAGAATTTAAATGCAAATTAAAGTCCCAATATGTGATGTCTGAAATATGCAAATACATACGAAATTCCTCTCCGCCAATATTTGTTTTCAAAAAAGAACTGTCCTTTTGTGGTCCGAAATAATACTTAAATAAATTAAAGTTTGCACGTAATAGAAAGGACTTAACACGACAGGCTTAGTAAGCTGGTTGGCGGAACAAACCCATACTTGACCTACAACGAGGAGAAACAAGATTAGGAATGAAGTTATCCGGGAAAGAGTAGGATAACAGGGAGTAAAAGAGATAGTAGAGGAAGCAAGACTGAGACGGCATAGGCATGTAATGAGAATGTTGGAGTACATGAGATAGTAGAGGAAGCAAGACTGAGATGGTACAGGCATGTAATGATAATGTTGGAGTAAAAGAGATAGTAGAGGAAGCAAGACTGAGATGGTATGGGCATGTAATGAGATGTTGGAGTACATGAGATAGTAGAGGAAGCAAGACTGAGATGGTACAGGCATGTAATGAGAATGTTGGAGTACAAGAGATAGTAGAGGAAGCAAGACTGAGATGGTACAGGCATGTAATGAGATGTTGGAGTACAAGAGATAGTAGAGGAAGCAAGACTGAGATAGTATGTGCATGTAATGATAATGTTGGAGTACAAGAGATAGTAGAGGAAGCAAGACTGAGATGGTATGGGTATGTGATGAAATGAAAAAAGAGAGGATCCCGAAGAAAATGTTGGAAATAAAGTGTGTAAGAAAAATACCGCAAGAGAGGACAAGAAATATATGGGAGGAATAGATAACAGAAAGTGTCCAAAGGAGAGGAGAAGAATGGAAAAAATTAAAGTAGGAGGAATGGTGGAAGAATAGAGGAAGATTGAGGCATTTTACTAAACTGACGCGGTCACAGGCTGGAAACAGTTGTTGTTGTTGTTGTTGTTGTTGTTGTTGATGATGATGATGATGGCAATGATGATGATGAGAAAGGGCTTTACATCAAAGAATAGAATATCTGGTTGTTTCTTCCAATTCAATAAAGTGTTTGCTACAAAACATTATACATTGAAACAAAAATTTTCATATAGACTAAATAGTAACAATAATTATTAACATTCTCATAATTTTTCATAACAAGGTAAAACAAAGAATTTTTCAAATTTTCTGGTGCATATTTTGCCTCTTCTCTAGCAACATTTTGTAGGATAAAACTCCTTTTTACTTCACAGAAGTGACTGGGGAATGTTTTAGCATGCATATTTCTCTAATTTTAATTCAATTAATTTCAGTCTAGGATTTTCCCACAAATTATAGGTATCCTTCACATTTTTAGATATTTTAAGTGTCTTAGTTTTACAAAATGTTTTGTCTTCTTGTGCTTTTGTTTGTTTCTGCTAAACTTTGTCTTGCTTAGTTGCGATACTTCTTCTGTTGGATTGCTTACTAATCAAACAATCAAATTCCTCCTAGCTCAGAAACTAAGAGTTTCTAGACCCAGGTTCCTATGAACTTTTCTTAGTGTTTGGTCAGTGGGGATACGCCCCTAGAGTATTTGACACCAATTTAAATACACCCTGTATATAACACCATGTCTTAATACCCACTCGGGCTATACGTCTACGCACTAATTACTCTAATGGGTTAGGTCTGAGGAAGGTTGTCAAATTTAGAGAAAATATACCCGCATTTGCGTGGAGGGAGAGTGGAAAATCACTTAGGAAACCCATCCTCAGTACACCCGACCAGGATCGAACCTTGATATCCCCGTAATCGGCAGAATAGTATTTTGCGAGAGTGACGCCTTAGACCATTCAGCCACTAAAGTGGATTTGTCTAAATTGATTGTTACATATAGAAAAGGGACAAATTGATAGAGTTATCTAAGCGACTTCCCTACAATTAAGAAAATTAACTCGAGCCTATTATAATCATTAAAATATTTTTGAAAACACCTTTATTTTTGATTGGGTTTATACAAATAACTTCAATGTTTTCTTATTTTAATCAATTTAATTCACTGTATCAACTTAAGAGTCTCAATTTAATCATTTAAATTAATGTTTAGCTATAATTTTTTTTTCATATATAATTTTTACAGACTATACATATGTTATCGTCTTCTTATACTATTATGTTTTTTCTGCTGGCTTGTTTTAAGTCTTGTAACTGTTAGTCAGTATTTTTATAAAGAAAATTGAAATTTCACAGGTGTTTATATCATCTAGTAACAGTTGCAGATCTTATGACTTAATGAATAAACACATGAAAATTGTTTTTGTAAATTTGATAACTGACAAAAAGTACCTATCCATCTAAAACCAACTGTACATACTTTATCTGAATTTAAAAAAAAAAGGGTCAGTCTTGTCTGGCTTACCTTGAAGAGAAGGCTGAGGTGGACTGAGGTTTCATTTTTACTAAATGGCTTACACCCCCCCACCCTTTCAATTTTTTCAAGCAAATGTGGTCACATTCTTCTAAATTATACTCTTATCGTGTTTATTATATTAGGTTTTTTTTTAGTGTATATCACCAGGGTTTGTCTGTTTGATATTCCTGGTATTCCTCTAGTAGTGGCGGATATGTCTTCTGAGGTAGGGGCACCCTGTAGGTGCTGTTACTTCGTCCTGATGATATGTGATGATGATAATAATGGTGATGGTGATTATGTAATGCCAGTAGAAGTCTTAAACCTAACTTAAGCCTAATTAAACCAGCATTTTAGAAAATATTTTATTATTATGAATTGAAGTAAGGAGCGTGATTAATATTAATGGATAGGACTTGGATATTAATTGTTGAGTATAATGTCAATTTAAAGTTGATTAATAATAATAATTATGAGATTGAGATGTTACATTACATACATTGTACAATGAAGCATAATGAATATACCTGAAAAATGTATAGTTGAAAGTTATATAATTTTAATTTTATGAAGATAATAATATGAGTTAACATATTGATTGATTAATAATGAGATGAATATAATTTTATTGGCTATTAATTTTTCAGTATGATAACTCGTATTATCATCCTAGAATTAAATTTTGTCTAATGTTTAATTATACATTTTCAGGTATTTATATTTATATTTATTGTGCTTCATTGTATAAATTTATGTAATGTAACATCTTAATATCATAAACTTCAATCAACTTCAAATTGACATTAAACTCAACACATAATATTCCAGTATTATCCATTATTACTAATTAACCAGCACATGGCGACCATAGGAACATTTCCCCTTCGAGAATGAATCCTATGGTACCACCGGGAATTGAACCCAAGAGGCCAGCCTATCCCTACAATAGCTTGGACGGGTAAAAAAAAAGACGCGGTACACGTAAAAAATTATGATAAATAGGTCAAAATTTATTTTATTGCTATTTTTTCTTAGACACTTTACCTCAATCGCTAGCGTGCCTGTTTACTGAGCTAATGGTCCCAAATTCAATTCCTGGCATGGTCTAAAAATTTATCATTGGTGAAATGTGGGTTTCCTTTTTCACAGTGATGAATTAACGGGTCGGGGACTGGATGTTTTGTCTGTTCTAGATTTAAGTTTGTTTATAAGTCGTGCTCTGATACATTCAATCGATTCAGAAATTTCACGTTAAATTTGGACATCCCTTACCTCAATTTGGGCGATGACAAAATTATAAACTGGGGGGAGGGGGGGTAGCATTTTAATTATTTTTTTAGCACCACGTCTTAATACTCATTCGGGTTATACTTTAATCTTTCGACCACGCTAATTCGGGTGCCTTTCCTCCAATCTATCCTCCTCGTACACACACTTTTAATTAATTGGTTAGTAATCTTTGTGTTGAGCCTATAAATAATAATAATAACAGTCACTGCGAACAATGGGAAGCGATGGTTTTGTTATGCGTTCTTGCAGGGAAGTCCTGCCAACTGAAGGGCGGGAAGTATTATCTCCATCTAGGAGACGTCAGGACTTCTTGTGACACATTCCCAGCCTCCCTCAGGCGACAACTTGCAACTCTAGTGTTGGGGGTGGGTTGAGAAACACACATTGTATGGAGGAGAACGGGGCTGAAAATATATCGATTTCCAGATTGTGCACATTTTTTCATTTTTCCCTTTTCAGTGTTCGCTGATCTCTTTCAGCCATATCTTCTCAGACATTTTAAATGCTTTAAAACTACAGACACACATTTTTAATGAATTACTTAAAAATCTGTAGGCTCATTGGCATTGAGTTCGACTCTGAGGGTCATATGTTTGGTTCGGTGGTATCAATTTTGGCGGCTGTAAGTGAGATATAATGAGGGAATTGTGCTCAAAAGTAGCTATTCCAGATTTATTTTTAGATCTACTTAATTGTCAATATATAGTAGCATATATTAGCGGCATTTATTATATTTTAGAATATACTGGATGTGGTGGGGTTAGAATCATTTATTCTCTTTCTTGCTCTCAATGTATCTAAGCCGGGATTGGAACTAAATATATTCAGAGGAGACATATCAGTGCATTACAAATCCTCCTAAACTTTTCCTGCCCTCATCGTATCCAAGCAGGGATCAGAACAGTGGACATTCAGAAGAGAAATAATTATCAGCTCCTTCCAAATCCTCCTAGCCCTTTCCTGTCCTCAATGTCTCCAAGCCAGGAGTGAAACTAGATACATTCATTAGGGAGGAATCAGCGACTTCCAAATCACTCTTATACCGCCGGCATCCACTTGAAGCTCGCAACTTTCAAACGGGCCACAAGCCTATCATTAGTTGACAAACCTTACCTCTAAATATCGACAAGAAAATTAAAACCTTTCGGGCGTTGGTTGTTGTAACATCTTGCATGGTAGGAAAGTCACAAATAATTATTATTTCCAGTGATGTCTTCTATTTAGTATGGTCTGTCCTCTGTCTTGGAGTAATTAACAACTTCACCGTGCGGTGCGCTGTCGTCAAAACACTTCTTGATGGCTCTTTAAAGTGTTTTAATAGTTCCCCCGACCCTCACCGTCCCTATCCCCTTCTTCTCATTCTCGTTCAACTTTTACCGGAGAACTGGCATCTTCAAGGACGAGAACCATTATTTCCACGGTTGAAAATGTATTTTACATCTCGTTATTTGTAGGTACGCAAGTTTACTTCTTTGTCACTTGTTTATTTTAATATTCAAAAGTTAAAAGCGCTTAAAAATAGTTTTGCAAAATGCGTTTATTTTATGACATTTTATTTACAGCTCCTGGTTATGGTTTTTTCATCACTTATGGACGGAAATGCGAGTGCGTTCCATATACAGACGTGTTCCATTTATTAGACTGAAGACGAAAGTTACAATTGTTAGTTTTATTTTCTTTCCAGGAAATGTTTAAAAAATGTATGGGTTTTTACTCCAAATATAGTTATTATATAACATATTTAGTCTGTTATGAAAAGTTTGAATATTCTTTCACTTGTTTTGAGCTCAGTTGGCAGCAACGATACTTCTGATATATTTAACAGATGATTTGACATATCTTGTTAGCCATTTTCTTAACCTAAAAATTGCCAGATGCTCAATGTTTATTTCATTAGTGTGTTTCTTAACACATGTAGAGTGATTTAATTTGATTTTCTGCCAGTGTTTTGTGTTTTATTGCAATTTTATTTTATTTAGAGGTGTTTGTGAAAGACGAACTGACCTTGTTTTGAAATGGGGAAGGTAACATAACTCAGTCCTAGAAAGGTAGCTGTTGTAAATACTTTACTGGAAGTAAGGACAATATACACAATGTGAGATGGTTAAAAGGTTAAATTTGTTCAAAAAAATTAGTTAGCAAAATTAAATTTGTGAACAGAAAGGAGAAGTTTAACAACAGAACCTTGTCGAAAAATGAGGTAAGAAAAGAAAATTAAGTGACAGAGCTTTAAGAAAATTGAAAAAAATAGTACTTTGCAAGAGGAGAACAAATTATTGAGTAGAAAAATGTATGATTATGAAATTGATGTTTCCCCCGTAATTGTAAGACCTGTAATCATTATGTAGTTGGAGGAACATTGAGAATGGATTATTATATATGGGTTCTAAAAGAGCATCTCTTTTCTCATCCAGAAAACAAAAAAAAAAAACTATTTGTGTCTATGCACGATGGGACACCATGCCATAAGAAAATAAAGTGACCAACTTTCTTGGACAAGAGGGAGAAAATTGTGTTAGCATGGCCAGGAAATAATCCGGATATGAATCTGATAAGAGAGTTTAAGAAAAGACTGACAAAATCCAGGATCACAACAAGAGACCAGCTCATTGAACAACTGAACGATGCGTGGCATAATAAAATTGACATCAGAAGGAGTTGCATCAACTTAGAAGCATAACTAATAGGCTTGCAATGTTGATAAAAAAAAAACAAGAGTTACCATATTAAGTAATAGATTTAAGCTAGTTAAACTGTAAGAGTGATTAATAACTATATTTGGGGTAAAAACCCACAAAATAAAATAAATTCTTGGAAAGAAAATAAAGCTAAAATTATTTTAGTTTTTCGTCTTTAGTCTAATAAGTGGCACGCGTATATGATCTAATCTCCTCGTCATTTCTGACAATCGTTAAGGCGGTGATCTAGGGGACGCGAGAATAGGTACGTGTTTTTGCAGTTTTATACAACAACATTTTGTTTTTGCCAAAATAAATAAAACACTGCTTTAGTCGAAACAGAGTATTTAATTTTCTACACAAGGTGATATCAACAATTGTTGAATATCTGCAATGAGCTTGTTAGCGTTTGATGAGAAACTTTTCAAATTAAAGGTATTGCAAAAACTTTTATTTTATCACCCCGTTTTACTAACCGTTCGGGCTACACGCCTATTCAAGAACTGTTGAGGTCACCTTGTGAAGAAAATTAACCTCTATGTGTCTACTGAAGGAATATTTTATTTGTTTTGGAAAAAAAAAATATATATTTGCTATAAAAATTGCAAAAGGACCCTGGCCATACATTCCCAACTTAATAACAGATGCGCTAACCTTACTAGTGGGAAAAAAATCTTATGATTTAAAGTACGTAAAGAACAGACAAATATTTGAAAATAATAAAATAAAATAAATTATTACTAATCGAGTCTTGAGGGTTGAGACAATGTGTTTGGTTGGTGAGCTCAGCTCTTACTCCGGATGTGGGGGATTATGTTCTTATTCCGGCCAAGTAGGCCTATGCTTGGGGTGGTTTTCTACATTGTGTTCACTATATTCTCTCCAGGCGTATGCCAGTTAATTTCCTTAAAATTCAATTCCTCATAATGTGTCATTAAATAAGTGTAAGTTGTGGGTATCTCAAATGGAAACTAGCACAATTCATACAATATATTATAACAAATTAAAACAAAGGTGTAGGGCCTACGAATACTTTCTAGTATCTGCACTGTCTAGTAACGAAATTAACAACTTGATCAAATGGAAAGAGGGTGAGGATGGGTAACTCTAAGCAAAAATTGTAAGTATTTAGGCCTAAATAGAGAGATAAATAAAAATAATCCCATATTAGAAAATTTTTTCCCCACTACACGGACCTTCCAAATCAGGGTCAGATATGATAACTACTAGCCTAACCCTGCCGTTTAAATATCGACATCAATGTTGTACAACTGGCGGCTCAGGGGTCAAACGTCACTGAAAATGTGTCCCTCACATTATCCTGAAGGTAAATAAAAGGAAAACCCTCGGGAAAGATGTGAAACAGCTAACGATTAAAAAAAAAGTTTATTTTAAAAGTTAGATTGAATTTTACTATGCTTATATCTGATTAATAAAATATGTATGGATATATATTTATAATACTAAACTGTTTTTGAAAATGTATTGTGTGCATGTTTCATAATACATTTTAGGTGTTTAATAAACTTTTTTTTCATTACAGTTTGAAAGATTCTACCAACCAAAAATACAATTTATTTATAAATATTGAAAGTAACTGTTTATTAATTGCTGTTTGCAGGCCTATATTAAGTTGATGGGATTACTAAATATATCTTGGGCCCGAGGTGCAAACTGATGATCATATTTGGGCCCTCGTAATTAAAAACATTGAAATACCCTGATCTACATAATATTATTGCCTAATGTTTGTGTTTACATTCCCTCCAGAAGCCCTAGATGATCTAGAAAATCCAAACTTTGCAAAATAAAGAGTATAACCCCACGAGGTTGAACCTAATGGAGTGGGATATTCAATTTTTAACTATATTTTTCTGTTTTTTAAATTATTTCATACGAGTTGAATTAATTTATTTCACTTTCCCATAATCCACTATGTAATAAATGGCAGAATGATTTTTTTTAAAAACAAAGCCCAGCCTTCCATGCACTTTTTAATTATTTAAGGCTAGGTTTAGTTAGCTTGGTTAATATTATGATCAACCTGTCGTAGACTGGCCTAAGAACTGGTTATTATGATAAAGTCTTATATAAATTCAGAAAAATAGAAGCGTGGAAAGAATAATGGAAAACCGCAAAGTGAGAAATAAAATTAAAAATCTCCCCTAGTGTTCGACCTTCCCATCAGCGACAACCCAGAGTTTCGAAAATATGACACCCTAGATCACGTGACCACCGGCGCAGGTGTACTGTTTGTTATTTACCTAATATTAGAGGGATTCTTGATGATGAGTTTCACATTGTTTCATAGATTTGTCTTCTCCCGAACGTGAAATCACGTTAACGTTGAGTTGGATCACTTCAAAAAACTGATAAATGGTACCGAATAACAAAAATGTGATTTGATTGAAATCTCATTTCAACCCCCACCCCTCTTCTGCCTTTTCCCCGCCCCATTTTCAAAACACACAGCCCTTCACCGGAGCTAAAGAGTTTCGCAACATAGACGGATAGAAGGAAAATGTTTGAAAAGGTGCGTTCGGGGGGAGAGAAAGAGAGGGAAAAAAAAAAAAGTACCATCGAAAAGGTATGAAGGGAGAGGAAGCAAAGGAATCAGAATGAAGTGGATGGGAAGGAGGGAAGCGAGGAGGTTTTCTGTCGACACTTAAGAAACCAAACTCGTGGAAGTAATTGTTGAATAATTGTTGCTTGGGTTTGTACGCTGTAAGGTAAAAATAAAAAAATGAAATAAAGAAGCGGTTGTTTCCCTCCGGCGTTTGGGAAGAAGGTCTTTAGCTTAACGAGGGGAGGGCCTTCGTTAAAACGGTACGACGCCGTTGACTTCTTGGTTCGGAGGAACGGCGCTAGAGGTGAGCTTTGTTGGCCGTGAAAATAGCAAGATGGAAATGGGGTGTCCTATTGTATCGGTGTGATTTACATTTACAAACCAATTTTAATAACAAGGACCTTTTAGAAAATAGAAAACTTTTATTTTCGGCTATTGGTAGCTTTTTACTATATTATTAGTATTCTTTTATAGGTTTTGATAATATCTATAAAAAGTGACAGCTCCAGATCATATGACTTGACGTATGAATACGGGAAAAGAGATATAGTAACTTTTTTAGCTCTCAGAAAAGACCTTTCATATGAAGGTTGCTTTGTACATTCTCAGTTTACATTTATAAATGATAAATAAATATTAATGTATACAAACAGACTGTAATAGAAAAAAAAATGCTTTTGATTTAAAAATAGGCATGTTTTGTGGATAAATTGCTTAGATCGCCCGCTTCAGTGACCGCATGGTCTAAGGCAGTGGTTCTCAATTACTTCTCACCGTGGGCCACAGATATATATTTTTTTTTTCACGGACCGGGCCAGAGGGTGTGAAAACTTAATTTGACAAAATTACATAAGTTTTCGAAATGAAAACTAAGTTTTTTATTTTAGGATTTATAAATTATAAAATAAACTTTAACTTGGTTACCAAGAAACCTATGAGAAAAATGAGGGCGATTTACTTCTTAGGGCGTTTTCAACATGAACATCTGTTAATTTGTTCCTGTAAAAATTCTTTTTTATTGTTAATGTCAGAGGAGTTTGATTCACTTTTGTAGGTAAACCCAAACGTAGTTAAAATTAGAATGGCAAGTTTCTTACAATTTGGATAACTAGTCGTAAATTTAGCCCTAAAATTACACATTCACTCGACCGTAAAGTCAGTTCTTCTGAACTTTGAACATAAATTAATTCAAACTGTAAGTCTCTTTGGTCCATATTAGGTAAATGACCTTCGTCCTCCCGTAATGACATTCACCCTCCCTTCTCCCGTCACGCCTAGCACAGGGTTGTCAGACGAGCGGTGTAAAACAGTGTTGTTGGGTGATATATACAGTATATATATATATATTTTTTTTCCAGAGTAATTATTTACCATAGACCAGACTGACATCCTTCGCGGGCCACATCTGGCCTTCGGGCCGCCTATTGAGAGCCACTGGTCTAAGGCGTCACTCTCGCTGTAGACTAAGCTGCCAATGATGGGGAGAATGGAGTTTTAATATCGGTCTGGTGTAATGAGGGTGGTTATCCCAAAATTAATGGTAATTAGTAATTAGGTGTACAACTCAAACGGATGGTAAATCTCGGACATAGTAAAATTGTGAAGGCCGAAATTTTACCTTAAACAAATATTTAAAAAAATAAGTTCGTTATATTTTGATTGAGTGTTGTACGCTTATATACTAACTACCCCCATGGTTTTTAGTGATGAGGAAGGTTATATTTTTGGGAAATGTACCCACATTTTCGTGGAGTGAGAGTGTAAAACCATTTTAGAAAAACTGCCCTCAGTACACCCGACCGAGATTAAAACCTCAAGCTTCCCGTCATAAGCAGTTTAGTTTACAGTGAGCTTAAGGCTTTAGACCCTGCAGCCACCGAAACAGGTTAAAACCAATCTTACTACAGTAGATTTTTACATCTATTACTGTTTCCAGCCTCTAGTCTGGGTCAGTTTTTATTCAAGCCATACATTTCTCATTACCGGCTTTCTAGGCCTGCCGTAGCTTCATAAGCCTTATAATCCAACTTAAGAATAGGAAAGACACAAAATTCAATGCCCGGTCGTTAATTTATCAATGTGAAAGGGTAAGACCATATTTTCATCAATGATCAATTTTCGTCCATGCCGGGAATCAAACCCGGGACCCCAGTCTCAGGAGACACACACTACCGGCTGAGCTCCATTGGATACGTTTAGTTTAATTTTCTACACATGGTAAGTATTCTCAGCAGCTCTTTTAAATATATGTTATGGGCGTCGCCTAATTTAACCATTTAAAAATCTTCCGGTCAAATACCGCGATGCTCATGACAAATATTCAAGAGCTGTTGAGATTACCACGTGAAGAAAACTAAATTTATCTACTGAAGCAACATTTTATTATTATATCCGCTAAAAAAGTTGTTTATTTTCATAAAAACTTCAAAAATACTAACTTCAAAAATACTAACTTTAACTAACGTTTCTTTCTATCAAACCTTAAAATATGTAGGTCCTACACTTAGTTTACTCCGGAAACAATCTTTGGTGGCCGTATGGTCTAAGGTGTCACTCTCGCAATAGGCTAGACTGCAGACGACAGGGAGATTGAGGTTCGAATCTCGGTCGGGTGTACTGAAGTTTTTTTTCCCCAAAATGGGTTCCACTCTCCCTCCACGCAAACGTGGGTACACTACATCTAAATTCAACCTTACTCACCACTAACTAACTAACGTAATTAGTGCATAAGTGTATAACCTGAACAGGTATTAAGACGCGGTGCGAAGAGTAAAAAGCTTGCTCTGAACGTAAGCAAGCTTACCTTGACGTGTTACACTATGGTGCAGTTTATAAGATAGGACCATATGGTTTTTTCGTCAAGGTAAGGAGTGCTTTCCTTTTAGGGTAAACGGAATATACGTCTTAAACAAAAATGTAAAATAAATTAACATATATTTATTGAGACAAAAGGATTTTAGACCAAGTCACTATTTAGGCTCTATTAGATATTTTTACAACATAAATTAGAGTAAAACTCTTTTAATTCGATGTCCAAGGGATATCTAAAAAAAAATTGAAATGTTCAGAGTCCGAATTAACAGTTTTTTTAAATCTACGTAGCTGGTACACAATCAAACCAATAACCATAAAATATGCTAAGTATAATCACACACATTTTATATATGCTATATAAAGCATACATACGCAGTATTATAGGAATATACATTCATGAAAAAACAGTAAAAGATTAAACACAAAATATAAAAACTTGGAAAAATTAACATAAAAAAATTACATACATAACTCAGTCAGGGAATCACATGATTACATTGTCACACAGAAGCGACGAAAGCCTAGCCAACACATCCCCTTATTCTAGGAAACCCGCTCGACTCTAACTTTATATGACATTCTTGGCGGATGAGAGGATTTAATAAAGATCGTTGGTTAGGTTTGAAATAATTACAAACTAAAAAAATAAATGACAATGGATAGGCTTCGAATCATCCAAATATTTCCTTCTCAAATTCAAATTAAATGTTATTTTTTTTACCGTTGCCTTATATAAGAATTTCACAGAAAATCATAAGTTCGAATTATACGTTTTTTCAAATTAATCAATGTTGGATTAGCCAGATTCTACTGTATATATTTTACTCGATAGCACATAGTAATACATAACATTATAATAATTCGAATCATGCACAAGATAGTTTTGATATTCAGGATGCGAGTGTCAAATTTAATTACATATCATCACTGACGAGTCTCCAAGATGAATATTAATGGTAGAGATTAGAAACGTACCCTGGGCGAACAAACAAAAGGCTTTACTGTTTATTGTGGCAAAGGGAAAGGCTTAGTAAGGGTTAAAACAATTCAACCACCCGGTATTCTAAACAACCCTGTAACGTGATGCGGGGAGCTGGCTGGTCTGGGGTTGTTCATTGCTGCCAAGGATAATTATATCGGATTGAATTATTATATTTTTGCTTGCTCAGATGTAAGAAGATGTATACAGGGTGTTCGGAAACTCATAGCCCAAACTACACATATAGCTTGTTTTAACTAAAAGTGACACAAAAACCCTATACACTTACATCTGGGAAACTATACTGGTACCATTAAATTCTGTTCAAAGTTTCGGCGTACAGCGCCGGGAGAACAAAGCTGTTCAAGCATGCGTGTATAACAGGTTGCATAGGAGTTAGGTGCGTAGCACTGCACATATAATAATGGCAAGCACTCTAGTGTGTTGTTTACTATTAATAATTGTTATATATTTTGCTGCCGTGCTCCAAGATGTCGATATGTTTAGCACTAATTACGCTAAAGCGTCAGGGATTAGGAGGGTTGAATTAAGATGAAGTTTACCCACATTTTCGTGGATGAAGAGTTCAAAACAATTTAGGAAGAACCACTCTCAGTACACCTGACTGGAATCGTACCCCGATTTCCTCGTCCTCGGCAGTCTAGTCTATTGCGATAGTAGCGCCTTAGACCATGCAGCCACCGAATTATATATGTATATAGTTCCTATACTATTTAAATCAAATAATTGAAGTCACTGACGCATGTCAATAGTTGCTACCCGCATCGTTTGTCACGTGACTTAAGGCGTTAGCTATGAATTACATATAAACTTATATATATATATATATATATATATATAATAAATAAAGTTTGAATTTATCAAGGATTGATTCTAACTGGAGAATTCTAAACGTGGACGCACGCGACTTAACACGCTTTATCCTCCCAAAAGTCGAATCCCGCACGTTCGAGTTGACACCGGAGTCCCCGGAGGCTTTGTTTGAGATGACCGGAACCACTTAGCCGGACAAGTGCCGGAACAATATTAATCTCTGGTGGTGCGACGGCCGCAAGTAGCCCCCGTCATCAAGCTTTAGCCGCTACTGACATGTCAAGTGCGTGTTTCGTGTTTGTAGGGAGGGAAGTAGACCTACCTACAACCTAGAAGGAGGTTCACCAGTGCACTATATATATATATATATATATATATATACTCGGCCGTTAGCGAAGATATTACCAATTTCTACGGATATATTGTGTCATGTAGTCAGCAAAACTAATCCTCCGTCCGTTAATCTCAGTTTTCTAGACCGCAGTCACTGCTTTTTCATTCAAGTAGCTCCTAATTTGTCCTCACAAAGCTGAGTTGGCCCTGTTCCAAGCCCCCTGATTCACAGAAAGATCTGAAAGCACCAGGGAACGAACCCGGCACCTCTGTATCTGTAGCCAGGAACTCTGACCAACAAACCACAGAGGAGATCTAACCCTTAAGAATAAAATATAAAATCCAAATACTGACACAATGCAGAATATGCAAGAATTTTTATTTATGTGTATATTATTTTGTGTATTTTTATTGGGTTCTGATATTCTTTCGATTATATTTTATTTGAAGTTGTCTATAGTGTCATTTTTTTTATATCTAGGTCCGTGGAACTGTACCACGATTTCGTTATGATAAGTTGATATATTTATCCTGGAAGGTGTTTCTCCCTTTTTCTTTAAATTAAATTATTTTTATTTTAGGTTTGAGGGTTTATTTTTTGTCATTAGTATTTTAGTGAACTAAATTTAGTAAAATTAATAGAAGAATCTAACTTCTTAATTATGATTTCAAGACATATGTTTAGCTTAAAACTTATTAATTATTAATCATTAATCTATATCAGTTGATAGATTTTCTCATAACTTAATAAGTTAGTTTTAAATTTACATAAAGTATAGAATACTGTGTATCTTCTTCCAAAGTGACTACTAAGCGTCACGTGATGTACACAAGTGCGCTATAATATTAGTTGGTTTAGTTCCTTTTAGATTTATATAAAAAAATTGAGCTTACTATGAATGACACAAACACGTATTTTAAGATTACAGTCCATGTCAATTCATGGAAACGACATACGGACATGTTGGGATATGACTACAGTTTATACGTCTTGAACCGCCGACTGCTCTATCCGGAATATCGCCCTTCTAATTGGTATTTAACATTTTATAAAACTCCTGTCCCGGTGTCATTTCTTATGAACTTACTGTAAATGAACTATATATTAGTAAAAAAAAGGTGCAGGGTTTGGTTAGTTAGGCTTAAGTTAGGATTAACTGGCTAATCTTTCCACTCCTGGGCTACGAATGATGTAGCCCAGCCGCGATATATATATATATATATATATCGCGTCTGGACTACATCATTCGTTATATAAGGTACATATACACACACATCCTTTCCGTGGAGGCTCTTTCCATGTCCCGTCAAGTGGAATTGTGTCAATATTTGAATTTTACATTTTGTTCTTAAGGGTTAGATCTCCTCTGTGGTTTGTTGGTCAAAGTTCCTGGCTACAGATCCAGAGGTGCCGGGTTCGTTCCCTGGTGCTTCCAGATCTTTCTGTGAAGCAGTGGGCTTGGAACGGGGTCAACTCAGCTTTGTGAGGACAAATTAGGACGACTTGAATGAAAAAAAAAGCAGCGGCTTCGGTCTATAAAACTGAGATTAACGGACGAAGGGTTAGTTTTGCTGACCACATGACACGCTCTATCCGTAGAAATTGGTAATATCTTCGCCAACGGCCGGTGGTCGCTTGGTCTGTACGGCTCGATTGGAGGCTGACGCCATAGGTTTTTTGTATTAAACGTTAAATTTACTAAGAATGTAATATTTAAAATGTTCAGTTTTGTGAAATAAGCT
Organism: Timema bartmani; assembly: GCA_902151455.1. Classification (NCBI taxonomy): domain Eukaryota; kingdom Metazoa; phylum Arthropoda; class Insecta; order Phasmatodea; family Timematidae; genus Timema; species Timema bartmani. Next base: position 71,719 of record CABFWB010000496.1, on the reverse strand, counting down.
TATTCCTAAATTTTGTATTGTTTATTCATGTAGGTATTTCAAATTTTAATACCTATTAGCTACGCGCCATCGAAAATCTAGGACACATGCTCACACAACAATCTGACCCAAACCCATTACTTTACCACTTGATGGTAATAGGCGAATAATAAAGCGAGCTAATTTCACAGTAATCATAGATCAGCAATATGAAAATACCATTTTATAGCAAGTATCGCAACAATGGACACACCGGCTAATCTAGTCTGTATTATCGGTGATAGGGAGGTCGGGGTATAAATCCCGGCCTTGTATATTGAAGGGGTATTTTTCTAAATGATGTTCCACTCTCCCTCCACGCAAATTCGGGCACAATCACTCTAAATTCTACCTTGATCATACATATCCGATTATTATTATTATTATTATTATTATTATAAATATTATTATTATTGTTATAAATATTATTATTATTATTATTATTATTATTATTATTATTATTATTATTAAATGCGACTATACCAGACGTGTAGTAAGGTGTGCTCCAAACAAACAACACAAAATAATAAGTTTAGAGTTGTTATACATTGGTAAATATTTCCTCCTTTGATCAAAAGTTATCCGCAGAGAACATGAATTGGCGCATGAAAACATGAAATTAGATGCGGTAACTTTTTGAGTCACAACATAATAATATTCTTATCGAGAAGATCCTATTTTATGTGACGTCATTGAAAGTATCCAAACGGGAAAGTTACAAACGTCACGAGTTTATACAATCTTTGGAATGATTTATATTCAAATATTAATAAGGGTTTAAGGAAAAGGTGTAGGGAGGGACGATAAGACGCTAGATATCTGATACTCTGGGAGCAAGATTAGTTGGGAAGGGAGAGAATAGGGTATGTAAGGAGTCTTCAGCTAAGCCGATTGTCTTCTGTTAATTTCAACGCGATGATACAGGAAGCTCTGACTAATGAACACAGAGCACAGAAAAGGGAGTATAATTCGCTGATAACTACACTCCTTTCCATCCTGATTTTTCTTGAAAACTGAGAATGACGGAGAGGAAGTGGGGAATTCGGAGGATCGCATTATAATTACTAGTCTGAGTAACAATGGGTTATTCGTAGCTTCTTAAAAGCTTATTACTCTTCTCTGTTTTTATTTTCTAGACTTTTTGCAGTAGAAAAAAGATCCCCCCCTCCCTTGGTTCATCGTCTTTCTTTATTGTCAGTGGCAACTCCGGTTTAAGTTTGCAATCAAAAGTTTTCAGCAGACATCAACTTGAAAACTCGGCTCTTGTAACATATTGCATTTAGTGGTTTAGTAGTTTCAAAAGGGGGAGTTTCTCTGATTTTAACTAGCGCGAGACTTGTAAAGCAAAGCTAGTTGGATCAGTGAATTTATAGACTTAATTAACAAGAGTACAAATACAATTCTTACAAAGGTGGTTTGGGAGGGTGAAAAATATTACTTGGATGTAAATTGAACAGGTAGTAAGAACGCGTAAAATAATAGCCTATATTTAGAATATTTCCAGAAATGTGTTGTTCTGGTAGCTACGGGGTACGGGGAACTAAATAGTGATAATACGTGCACGAAATCTTCTTGGTCGCTATCATTTTATTGGTACAAATTTTCTGTGTTTTTCTAAAAAGGAATCCTCATTTTTCAAGACATTTCAAAGAGTCTATATTAATAAAATGAAGAGTCGGTCATGAGAATTGCACGATATCTATCGCAAGCAGAGGGGTGAAATTTATAAATTGTTAGCCCTTGTGCATGAAAACGTGCATCTCAAAGCTGGAATTTTAAACTTTTTATTAGATATTTTTTAAATATATTAAAAACTGTACCGGAGGAGCTAAAATTAAGAGATTTTTTTTTCTGTTTGCTTGAAGCAAAGAAATGCCCGGGGTAGCCACTAAATTTATTGCGCGGTTACCCCTGGCAATGCTGGGTACTTTTACTAGTAGTATTAAAGAATGAATTTTTTTATATAAAATTTACTAATTTGAAGTAATGCCGTTGTTTCTAAACCCAAAATTTCAAGAGAAAACAAAGGATGGTTGAGATAAGGCGTGTATTAGAATCAGGGTGCTTTATTTCTCTTCAAAGACCTAAAAGACTTGCAGCTTCGTGTCTCAAATTCACGAATATTGCAGTATTTTTTAAAGTTTATTTTGAAAAACCCTGTGTTCTCTTGGCTGCCCAAGTGCAAGGCACTTTCTTGTCTCACTACCCGTCTGGACCAATCGCATTTAATCACACTACTGGAGTAAGTATGAGGAAGATTGAGTTGAGAGGAAATGTATCCAAAGCTGCGTGGGAAGACATGGGTAAACAATTTAGGAAATAATATCACCTTAGTACATCCGTCCGGGATTCGAGCCTCGACTCCCCCGTCATCGGCAAACCAGATCAGACGGTGC
>CABFWB010000496.1:59172-69298 GCA_902151455.1 Timema bartmani | reverse complement strand
GGGGGGGGGGGGGTCTGAAATAAAAGTGTGTTTGGGTTCAGGTACCAGGAGAACACACTTCCACCTGATTGGTTTATATATTGGTGTGCTGGTCAAGTGTCGTCATAACATTTTTATTTCTAGATCACAAGTATTAACACAAGGGTGAGTTAACGACTTGATCCATGGGTGATTATCTGAATAAGTGTACCCACATTAGAGTGAAAAGGGTGTGCGTGAACCATAGCGATAAATGAAATGTGAAAAACTACCCCCAGCAGCATTCTACAGAGATTCAAATCTCTTCGCCGATGATCTGTCAAATTGCGAACTTGACGCCCTAGACTACGTGACCTCCATAGTGTGCGTCATAGTATCTGTGAGAGTAGTTAATAATATACATGCCAACGCATTAGGCCTAGTATTGTTAGTTATAGTCTTAGAATCAGTTTATTTATGTTTTTGTTGATATTCATGTGATCAGTGTAAGTGCTCTCATAGCTTTTTTTTTAGCACCACGTCTTACTACCCGTTCGGGTTATACGCTTATGTACTAATTACGATAATATTTTTAGAAATAATGAAATTTTGCGTGGAGGGAGGGTGGAAAGCCTTTTTTTGGGGGGGGGGACCCCTCAGAACACCCGACCGAGATTCGAACCTAGATCGCCAGTCTAGTCTACTGCGAGAGTAGCGCGTTAGACCTTGCGGCCACCGAAGCTAGTTTATCGCTTTCTTGGAAGTGAGTATACTTACTAATGCCTTTGCTTCCCCTTCCCTTCAACTCTTACTCTTAGCTCTATCAAGTCAGCCTGTAAAACGAATGTGTGTCGAGACGCATGATTGGCCCACTAAAGCCCACTCACAATTAATTAATTCTGTTTGTCCGATCTGAAAGGAACTAAATAAACCAATTTCAAACACTCTCCCAGATAATATGATACCTAACATCCATCGTCGATAAACTACATCATATTTGATGTTTTCTCTAAGGAGAACATTCAAAAAGTGCTAAATGTCATGTGTTTCGTTCTCTAGAAAGGGTGAACTTATTGTGAATCCGTTGTAACAAGCAGTCTATTCAATATTTATGGCTCACACATAGGGATTCTCTGCATCCAAGCAATTCTTGAATCTGAAAGCCATTCTAACCGGCTGCACTAAGTGTGTTTTGCACTCTCTTTCCAGGCGAATGATAACAGGGGATTGGCTGGGGGGCCATACATGAGAGTTATAGGACCTAATGCCCAAATATAATAACAACGTGAACGAATAATTATTTATTTGTATATATACATGCATTACACAAGTAACATTCTATTTATGATTCTGAAAACTTTATATAAATTAGCGAACATTTACGTCAGCTCCAAAAATATGAGTTTTGTTTATTTCTGTAATTCGAATTATTTTGATTTTATATGGCGAGTCGCGCATTGTGATCTTGGGGGGTTAACAGCGGCCCACGAGCCTCCTCTTGGACGTTCCTGCCTAAAACCTCTAAGACTTCCTAATCTTCACCTTATTAATTTAAATTCAAGCAGTTAATTACCTTGTGTGAGAACAGCCCATACGTGGTTCCTTGTGCTGAGACGAATGGTTAAAAAAAAACCTTGTAAATTAGCGTTTGCCCAGGTTTTTACATTTATTTATAGATTAATAATTATGGATATTTGTTAATCTAACAATAGTCTGTTACTCATGTCCACTGATTTGTTTGTATGTTTAGGGCAATGAGCTCATCCGGGGACCTGGGCCCCCCACAGGACCCTGGCTCCCCAATGGGGTCCACCAAGTCCAGACTCCAGTCCCCACTGGACTACCGCAATGGGGACCTCGTGTCCAGACTGTTGGCTGCCACTCCGCCATACCTCTACAACATGCCGCTAGTTCCTCAGAGCTTCTTCTTCAGCGAGATGCTACGCAGCTTCGTGCAGGCCAAGACGGACCCCGGCGGAGCCCACTCACCCCCCGGGGGGTGCATGCCCAACCCCAGACTCACAACACACCAACCGCGCCGCAGTAGGAAGCGCTCTTGGAGGGAAGGGAGCCTCGAAAGAGCCGCTAAATTTGCATCGAACATTTCGGATAAACCTTTGGAGCTGACGACAACCACGCGTTCCTCACCCGCCCCTCCTGCCCCTGCAACCCCGGTCACAAAGCAGGAAGACAACAAGCTTCCTCCTTCTACCTCCAACTCGCCCCCTGTCCTTCCTCCCCCTCCTCCGTTATTGTTACCTCCGTGTGGACTCCTGCCCCTGCCGTCACCCGATTCTTCATTGCACCCTGATATGTTGTTACCTCCTCCCCCACCCCTATGGTACCCCCCGCTGTACCCATTACCTCCTCAACACCCTTATGGGATAGATCCTTTACACTTCTTCATCGACCTTAGAGTATCTGGTCATATTTGGGACAGAAAGCTCGGAGAAAAAACAGGTTCATCTCTTGGAGAACATAGCCCAACAGTAGGTGGACCTTCCGTCCCTGAAGAAAAACACACACCTAGATCCCCTCCGGGCCCTTCTTCGTCACTGGTTAAGCAGACGAAGCACTGCTCGGCTTTCAGTGTGCCACAATCACGCTCTCATCATCAGCTGTCCCCCGACCGGCGGGAACCTTCCGGTACCAGCACAAACTACGTGTTGCAGAACCTGTCGAGGATATATCAGGATGTCAGGGCCAAACAAGACAAGACGGAGGCTTCGGAGGAGGCGAACAAGGAAGGTGACAGACAGGAAGAAGGTGAGGGTAAAGCGAGGTGTAAAGATCTTAGAGCACTGATCGGTCTGGAACTGGTCGTAGATTACGTTAAACATGAAGGGGGACCGAATAAACATAGATGCCCCACACCGGATGCAGGGTTAGATACGGCTGTTGATGTGGTCGGCGGGGAGAAAGTCACGCAGAACCCCACCGTAGGTCAAGAGGTCATGAGGCAGCTATGAACAGGTCCGCAGTTCGATCCAAGACGACACGGGACAGTGCTGCAGTCGACTCAAAATATATATCCCCCTCTTCCACTTCAGAGACTGTTGCCAAAGTGTTGTATGTTAAAAAAAAATCATTAATGTATACCAAATAAATTTTGTCACAATCTAGTCTTGCTGCATACATTTATAATGTTCTTAAATAATAGTAAAAAATAATACGTTTAAAAAACTAGTTATTTAATTGTTTAACTTTTAAATTATTATTTTATCATCGAAATCATTAAATAAGTTACTAGACATAACAAAGATAATGTCTTGGAGGATTTCATTATTGTGAATACTAGTGAGCTTTAAGCAGCAAGTGCTAATAATTAATTAAACAATAAGCTGCACTACCACCTATCTAGAATTTTGTAAATGTATTTTCTTTAGCTCTTTGCAAAATTTAAAATTACAATGTAATCCACCATAAGTGATATCAAAAGTGTGCTATAGTAATATTTAAATTATACTATGACACGAAGCTAAGATGTTACTCCTAAAAAAAATATTAGTAAACATCCGATGAGATACATTACATTTAAAAGTGAGTACAATACTTCTACTGCCTGTACCAAACATATTTTTTAATCGTTACGCGCATTTCAATTAGAAATAGCATTTAGACAAAGTAAGCCATTTTTAGATACGAACCTCTGCTCTAAATATGTTCAGAATTAGATGTATTATTATAAATCAGTACACATGGTCATTAGTAAACCAGCCTATAGAATTATGACTAAACATTTGATAGAGAAGTGATCTATTGCTATACAAGTAGTCCTGTGGACAGGAAACATCTCTCCTTCCCATTAAAAAAAAAAGCTAAACATAATGACGTTAAAAAATTTGTCATGTTCTTATCGTTACTACATTCTTAACATTTCTCTTTGGATTTCAAGTTGAAATACTTCCCATAATTTCTCCTTGGATTCGAAGTTGAAATATTTCCCATGATTCCTCCTTGGATTTGAAGTTGAAATATCGCCCATAATTTCTCCTTGGATTTGAAGTTGAAATATCTACCATAGTTTTTCCTTGGGGTTTAAGTTTAAATTTTTCCTTGGCGATCAATTTAGACAGAAAAAAAAAGAATTTTATATCCATTAGTGCATTATATTCATATATACCTATAATAACCACCGTTCATGTGGTTTAAGGCATTAATCTAGAAATATAAGAATAAAAATAATACGCCCGAGGTACTCGATCGATTGCTTAGAGTTATAAATTCAAATAAATTCATATGAGCTGTTAAACAAAACATCTTTTGACCGGCAGCCATATTTAAAAGGATAACTAGTTTGAAAAACTATGCTTTGTACATATATCGATCGGCCTAGGTTCAAATAATATTCACGCCAGATTTCGTTAAAATGGGTCCATTTATTTGACAGTTATCGCACAGCAAAGATTTAAACAAACAGACGAAATACCAAATGGTCAAGTTAAGAGCGTTCATCATACCAGACCCAACTCATCTACCGGCTTACATCTGCAAGCCTACACTAGCGCTACCATTAGTGTTTTGTTAGAACGACAAGAGTCAGTGACTGATGCCCTTATAACAAAATCCATAAACTTTACTCTCCTATCACAAACCTATGAATGCAGTGACTGAAGTCCTTTTAATACTAAATGTTAGCTCAACTAATGTAGTTTTCAAAATGTAGAAAACATGAAAATAGCCAAAATGGTGACTGATGCCCTTTTAACAAATCAAGATTCGTTTTATCAGTGTGTGCGCGCGAGGTATGGAAGTTAAAGGTAAAAGAAATTACCTACGAAATGTCAGAAATGTGTGCATTGCATTCATATTGGAATGATTATTCAGAATTCTCCGTAGTGACGATGGGGGACAAAGCGACAAAGTTTCTTGTTAATAACTACGATATGTCCCTATTATGACAGAATGAAGATTTGTGCACAGTGCTTATCTGTGAAGCCATTCTGAAATGGTAAAAATCGGACTTTTCAATGCAGTTTTTATCCAAATATCATTTAATATTTCAACAATGTTCAGTATTAGGAACTTCTACTGGCTCTTTATCTCCATTAATATTTAAAAATAAATTATTCATGTGCAATAGTGTTCGTGTAAATGTACGATTTCCAGCCGACTGTATCACAGAGTTGATGGGCGTGTGATGCACGCTCTTAAAATAGAAACTTACTACGCTCTGTCATCTATGTTATGGATAAAGGTTTTCCAAATTTATAAACACCGTGGACCCCCTTTCTGTTAAATGCTGTGTTGATGAGCCCCTATAAATTGTAATACTTTAATAAATAAATAACTATATTGTCGCGGCAACTGAGATATAACAACATCTCTTCAACCAGTTTTGAAGCTGTGCCTAACAATTTTGAAATATTTCGAACACATTTGTTGTTGAGACACTATTATGATTTCTGAATAAACAAACAGATCATAATACAATATTTTTGGAGATTTTAAACAGTATTTTTATTGTTATAATTTTGCCGCGCACATTTATTTTTTATTTTATTACTTAAGTTTTAAAACTTCAATAACTAGTTTAAAATTGTGTGTGTAGCAATAAAAATATTGTGTCAAGGTCCTAACAAATTTTTGTTGAGCTTATTTTTCCAGATAGCACGGTAATTTTCTAACATAAATATATCAAATAATTTTAAAAATGGTGGACATATTTTTGAGGTACAATCTATCACGAACAATAAATTGTTTACGGTCCAGTGCATTTCACTGTTACTTCGCAATGATTCATAGTTAGGAAGTTTTATACAATACATTGCGTGGCTACCCCGGGCAATGATTTTTATTTTTTTCAAACAGACAGAAAAAAAAATCTCATTTTATTTCTTCCAACCAAGTTTTTAATAATTTTTTTAAAATCTAATAAAAAATTAAAAATTTTTGCTTCTAGGTGCACATGTCAAGACGACAGAAAATAAAAACAAAATTTTTGCGGCCAAAATTTTATATTCTACCATTTTTATTAGTGTTAGCCTATTTTATAGGTATTAAATAAGCACGTGACTTGCCGTGAAAGTACAGCTAGTAGATTCTTTAGCTGTCAGATAATGTAACTCCTATGAATATTGAATCATAGTTTTGCCTTTTTTCCCCAATTAAAAAAATTACTCAAACGAATTTCATAATCATCCAGCTGGAGAATATATTACATCAAGTTTAAAATGGAGGCACTTCACTTGCAATCGCACCGATGATTTCACGGAAAAAATGGCAGGCTCATTTAATCTGGCTTTACAGTAAAAGAGAGGTCTAGGTTAAAATCCAATCTGGGTGTACAAAAAGTGTTTTTTTTTTCCTAGATGGTTTCCCAAACTCTCACCATAGGTATATTTCTTTAAAATTCAACCGTCCCCATACCTACTCCATTAGTGTAATTTAAAGTGTATAGAACGGACGGGTAGTAATATGCGAAACCAAAGAAAACTTGCCAAAGTGTTAGGACATACTTGCTAAACGGACGTGTTTTAGAAATTTTTCAACTGTCATAATAGGCGAAGGCTATCATGACTTACCATAACAGCGTTCATCAGAAAAGCATACATTTGTATAACATTTTAGGAAATATTTTAAAATAAAAAATAAATTAAGGATCGTAATGTAATAGATTTGAGGCATTGTATATTAAACAACTTGTACAGTTAACTTAAATATATACTCAAAAATTTCCTAATTTACTAAAGTGTCTTCTCATCAATTTTAGCAGATATTATGTTTATAAAGTTTGCAGGGTTTCGAGCCCAAGACATTATTAATACTGTTCAACTGTTTACTAAACCTAAGGTTAATTTCATGAACGAACTATCATAGTGATGCAATATTATTAAACCTATTACTAGCTATCATTGTAAATTTGGATAGATTAAAATAAACCCGTGTATCTTATAAACACCAGTTTGAAATTTTAATCAAAGTCACACAGTAAATAAATATTTTCTCTTAATGCAGCCTTTATGGGTAGGCTAATCTATCGATAAAAGATTTAATGTGAATTTTATAGGAGACTTCTTCAGCTCTTAGCCTTTTAAAACAAATACGTATTCATAAGTGTTTAGGAAATCATAAAAAAGGGGCATTTTCTTTGAAATTATGCCAATATTTAATTAATGTAGAGGTACGTTAAAAAAATGTACAAATCATTATTTACTATTGTTATTATGTTTCAATTACATTTGTTATTAATGTTGCAATAATTCTGTTGTCTTCATTTTACATTTTAATTAATTAATTAATTTAGTATTGCATTACAAAATATTATATGGTAATAGTAATTGAATTATGCAAACATGTTGTCAGAGTTTGTTGATGATATATTAATAGTGTAAAAATAAATTTTAAATCTCAAAATGTGTTTATTTGTTTCCTTAACAGAAAATGTGTTTGTTGTGCTGACCACATGACAGTCTTTATTCGCAAATGTTGACACAATCTTCACCAACCTGTGGCGGCCGCTCGATCGGCATGGATCACATGCGGGCTGACTCTATGTAGTTTAACAGAAAATATATATTTAATATAGTAAATTTATCATATTCTGAAAATTGAAAAACGACACCTGGACACGGGAATCGAACACGGGACCTTTGGATTAATACGCCAATGCTCTAACCCCTGAGCTATCTAGGATTCGTCCCGTGCCCAGGGTCATTCTTCACTCATATTTTAAGGCAGAACCTATGATGGACGTGCGGAAATCGTCGGCCAACTACCGAGTCGAAGATGGCTGCGTTATCTGATAGCTCGTGTTATTAATATAATCACACACTTGTAGCCGACGATTTACGCACGTCCATCATAGACTTTGCCTTAAAATTATGAGTGAAGAATGACCCTGGGCACGGGACGAATCCTGGATAGTTCAATGGTTAGAGCATTGGCGTACTAAGCCAAAAGTCTCGGGTTCAATTCCCGTGTCCAGGTGTCATTTATAAATTTTCAGAATATGATATCTAGATGGAGTAATTCTCACTAAAATCATAAATAATAGCTTTGGCTATTTGATTCTTAATATTGTCAAGATCAGTGTTTTTCAAACTTCTTCCAGTTACATAGCCCTTTGGGGCCATGGCCTAGCAAGTGTATCCCTTCCAGTTCCTCATAAAACAATAAAGTAAACAAATAATTGTTTTCTTGTGAAGTATAAAACTGGTCTATAAAGGTTTGAACAGAAATTTATGGGTGAGCTAGACAAACAGAAGAAAAGAAAAACAATGACATAACATCAACACTTGCGGTAGTTTGTTTATCAGAACTACTAATATGAACAAACTAATGAAAAGAATCAAATAGCCGAAGTTATTATTTATTCTTTTTAGTGAGGAATTATCCATTAAGATATCATATTTTGAAAATTGAAAAATAACACCTGGACACGTGAATAGAACCCAGGACCTTTAGCTTATTAAGCCAATGCTCTAACCACTGAACTATCCAGAAACCGTCTCGTGTTTAGGGTCATTCTTCACTCATATTTTAAGACAGAGTCTGTGATAGACGTGCTGGAATCGTCGGCCAAAAATGTGTGATTTTATTAAGATCACGAGCTATCAGATAATGCAGCCGCCTTCGACTCGGTAGTTGGCTTAACGCTGCCACTTGTACAATTATTATAATTGTAAGGGATTGCATATTTAAGAATTCCTGGATATCTCAGTGGCTTGAGCATTGGCGTACTAAGCCAAAGGTCCCGGGTTTGATTCCCGTGTCCAGGTGTCATTTTTCAATTCTCAGAATATGAAATTAATGATAGTTACAACTTAGTGAGTCATTGCGTCGGTTAGAAGTTTTTAACATCTCGCCTGCTGTCAAGGGATGTAAAACTCAAAAAATACATGTTAAGAGTTTTACCAGTTGATCTCTATGGGTGTGAAACGTGGTCTCTTAACTTAGAGAACAAAAAAAAAACTAGGATGCTCAAACACTAAGTGCCTAGGAAGATATTAGGTCCAAAAAGGGATGAAGATAGGAAAAGGATTAGGGTAGGAGGTTACATAATGAAGAGCTACATCCCCTTAACTCCTTACAAGATATAGCTAGGATTGTCAAATCTCGCAAATTAAGGTGAGCAGGATATGCAGCGTGAATGGAAGAACCTAGACACCGGTATAGGGTGTAATCATGATAGGATTTGGGTGTAGTTAGGTGGACTGGATATAACTAGCTCAAGATAGGAATAGGGTGTAATGAGTTGGATTGGATGGAACTAGCTCAAGATAGAGGTGGGGTGTAGTGAGGTGGACTGAGTAAGAACTAGCTCAAGATAGAAGTATGGTGTAATGAGGTGGACTGGGTAGAACTAGCTCAAGATAGGAATAGGGTATAATGAGGTGGACCTGATAGAACTAGCTCAAGAAAGAGATATAGTCTAATAAGATTGACTGGGTAGAACTAGCTCAAGATATGGATAGGTGGCGTACTTTTGTAAGTGCAGCAATGAACTTTTGAGTCCCTAATTCCATAGAGTAAGTGAGTCTTTGTATACCCCTAAAATCCTTTGCAAGCCCCTGAGGGTACGCGTGCCACAGTTTAGGAAACAATGCGCTAGATAATATAGTAAATCACAATAGAATGTACTGAAAGGTGACCTGAAGTATTTAACACACTATATAAGCACATTATCAAATGATGTGTATAACATAAAGCATGTATACCTATTGTATTTTAATAACCTATTCCGGGATGCAGAAGAAGATATTCACTATTTGTACACTCCGTTTACCCTGAATTCATTCATACCTTGTCTGATTACACTGTGGTTCTCTCGTATAGCCTGCGACATTGTGGCAATATGCAACGTAAGCTTGCTAACTTTCAGGATAAAAGTACACATGGGGCTATCTTCGAAACCAATTGTAAATATCTAAGATCTTTGGGTGTGTAGTATAGGGCTTTTTGTATTAGTTTAAGTTAAATTTAATTATGATATAATTTGTTTGTTTATAAAATGCACGCTCACTACCCAATTCAAATATATTAATACCAGTAAACCCTTGCGAAACTTTCGCACATTCAAGCTTCCCCCCATTCCCCCTCAACAAATTATTTAGTCTTTTGTTGGGTTGTAGAAATTAAATACTCAGCGAAGTGCATACACCAAATAGCAAAGAGTTTATTTTCAGTAATTGATACAAAAATATTGTTATGTTTTTCTTTTAACTTA
>CABFWB010000496.1:43207-58617 GCA_902151455.1 Timema bartmani | reverse complement strand
AGGAAAAGGGATGTTGACAACAGAAATGAGGAAAAGGGGTGTTGACAACAGAAATGAGGAAAAGGGATGTTGACAACAGAAATAATATATAGGATCTTACTATACAAATCGTAAATATATATTAGCACCACTTCTTACTACCTATTTGGGTTGTACACATACATTATGTACCAATTATACTTTTAAGTGTTGGAAATGAGTAAGGTTGAATTTAGAGGAAGTGTGCTGGTATTTTCATAGGGAGAGAGAGAGAAAGTGGGAAAGAATTTTAAAAATCCACCCTCACTACACTCGACCAGGATTTGAACCTTGATCTCCTCGTCATTAGCAGTCCAGTATATGACGATAGTGACGCCTTAGACCATGCGGTTGGCAACCTATGGCAAGCGCGCCCGATTGAGCCCACCAAATGAATTTATCCGACCCACAAAAGATTTTGGGAAAATTTATGCACGTTCATCTAGGTTCATCCTTCCCCCCCACCCCCAACCCCAGGATTATCACCTCTTAAATGCTATACAGGTTCGACATCCAATCTGGACCACTAACATAATAAAGCTCCTCATCAATAGTTGAACCTAGCAAATTACCCCCAACCCCTTACTCCTTGGTAGCAAATTTTTGCTTTATTTATTTTTTCTCATTCGGCCCGTGATATCAAAAAGGGTTACCGACCCCTGCCTTAAACCATTCGGCCACCAAAGCGGCTTTGAATAATATTAATATTTTTAAGGTCTTAAAATCTGTATTTTAAAATACCGACACAAAATGCGACATTTGCAATAAGTGAAGTTCTATAATTCGTTAATAAACGGTGATGCATAGAACGGTTACAGAGCACTTTCATTATTAAAAATACTTTTTTAACCTCCGTGGGAAAACCAATAAAGACAAAACTGTTTATCAAATTTTATAAAGGAAAGCTGTTTAGAAATATATTCAACCATGAATTTTTAGCTAAGGTAAATTGGGAAACCATTTAAAGAAAACCATCCTCTGTACACTCAGCTTGAATTCAAACCCCAACCTCCCCATCCCGGACAAACCAGACTAAACGAGTTTGATGTTTATCCGCGTGCCGATTGGTGTCTGTTTTTTTAATAAATAGTTTCCATTTTTAATTTAAAATTATATCACTTTGGTAAATCATCCAACATACTCCATTTTCACATTGAAATAAAGAATACAATAGATGGAGGAGTCACAGTGTCTAATTTTTTTTGGACTAAGAGGGAGGTTTGGGGGGGCGGGGAATTCCAAAGGGTGAGGGGGAAGGGAGTGAAAATTGGAAAGAGCAGAGAGGTAGATGGGTAAGGGTTGGTGGGGGGAGTTTCCGAATATTTTGAAAACCGTATAAAACAAAAGCTCTGGCCAACTATCATGTGATCACAGCTGCACTTCTAATCGGCTTTCAAAATATTCCGACAAGCCGAGTGGTTACCGGATCCGCCCCCCGCGTCATACTCTTTCCGCTAACTCTTCATAACACTCGTCCCTTGTGCTACCAAACGACAGAGAGAATTAAAACTAAACGAAACAATCATTAATGTAATCTCTGATTTAAAAAAATAAAATTGGTTGGGGACTGGATATGGTGAGGAGAAGGCGGGGGGGGGAGGACGAAAAAGGAAATCCTAAACATTTCCGGCGAGCTATTTAAAAAAAAATTAAATACAATCTTTTGTTTATTGATATTTGTTTGCGTGTGTTTTGGTTACTCAGTGATCGGTTGGGATTTTTATTTTAATCAAGACTTAATCCAAATGTTGGTGCAACAATTACCAAACTGAGTTTTAAAAAAGTATTATAAATACGATCGTATTCAATTTTATAATAATAGATCATTTTGAAACATTCATATATTTATAAAATACGGGTTGAGTTGATCTGTGATTTTTTTATTGAATTTTGTAAATGTCTTGATCAAAAAATTAAATCTTCGCTGTATATATTTTACTTTTCGAGTTGTAGGGATTATTCGTAATAAAGGTAGGATATATATTATACTTTCTCGTGTATTTTTGTGATTGTCGATTCTGGTAAAGTTCTCAAAAATTTTATGAGTATCCTTTCGTATCTAAGACATTTACAATTATAGCTATAATTATAGTCAACTATTTTAATTAAATAGGATCTACTTATATAACTAGCCAAAACGTTTATGAATTTAGAGAATTGGACGTTTCGATACATTTAAAATATTTATCAAGAGTCACCATCTCACTATATTTAGGGAAGTATAACACACGTATTACTGCTATTGAGATTCAATACAGATAAATAAGTAAAAACAAAAGAAAAAATATCATTCATCTACTCTTAAAGTGTGATTTTTAATAAATAAAACATAATTCTTACGTCTTAGTTATTGTTGAGGCCCTAGACTTGTGAACAACTACTTTGTACTGTACCTCAAGGCGGTCACTTCGGTCAGTGAGAAAGTGTCAATTGCTGTCTGGCCACACGGCTTAAAATTAAAATAGTTTTCTGGAACTACTTCTCTATTCTGTCTAAGACCTTTTAGCCCTTCACCTTCAACCACCCTTTGCCATATCAATAAGAAAGGGAGGAAATAAAAATACAAAACTTCTTAACTTAAGATAAAGAGAATATCTCGCTGTTAATTTTCAAGTATCTTTAAATTTTATGGTGTGAACCTATCAAAAAATCACTGTTTGTCAAAGGAAGGCTAAATCTAGATCCCTTTTTCATCAAGCCTAGTCTCATAGTTCTATAAATACGCTTAAAAAGTCGTTGAAAATGAGCTAATGTTACATTTTCACACATTTTTTTCTATTAATAAAATTCAAACTATGGGGTTGTTAAGGAAAGAGAGCCCTGTTGTAATCTTTCTACTTTATTTTTGTGAGGATCATATTTTGAAATAAAGCAATGCATAATTAAAAATTGCTTTAGAGCTGAACCTCTGCGCGGCAATATCTTGCTTACCAAATTGACCCTTAACCTCTAATCATTTAAATGTAATTAAAATCGTTAGAGCCGATTTTGAGAAAAAAAAATTCGTGTTCATTAATCAAATACAAGTTTTTAATTATTTTATCTACCACACATCGAAAGACCAAATGTATTATTGATTGTTTTTTATAAATATAAGTTTAAAAATTGCACTTGGCAATTATAGTTGAAACTAATTAGTGCATCAATCCTCTACTAGTCTATTACGAGGTTCGATTCTCATGTCGAGAAATAACGTTTCACAATATATTCGGAAAATACTTATGAATGATAAATAATCCTTAGCAAATGATAATTTCAATACATTGTATATCCTCGAATACCAAATATAAGGTTGAAAATTACCCTATTGTTTTGGTTCTACTTGAGTATATACATTTACTATACATACAATAAATATTTATAGAGAAAATGACAAAAACAACTCTGTCTGAATCGGACAAACAAACAAACAAAACTGATTTTATTCAACATTTAGAACTATGTATTTTTTTGCTAAGCCTAATAAAATTATCCGTTAAAGCTATACACATAGCCTACGTATACATTAATATCGATAATGTATTAGGCGTGATGAGGGTAGCATTTAGATCAAGTGTACTAACATTTTCATGGATATAGGTAGCGAAGAAATTTAAGAAAAAACACCCTCAATATACCCTGAGGCTATTTGAAAACCTGGCCACCCTGTCACCAGCAAACCAGACCAAATGAAACCAAAATTCAGACCACTTAGACGCGCTGGCGCAACTTTTAAAGATGTTCCTAAATCTGAATTCACTAAATCGAAAAGGCACAGTCTGAGAACAAATTTGCGACGTTTATTTGCGCTGACTCAAGAGTAGACGCAACTTTTAAATGATGTCACTTCGATAAACTAAAATTGTGGCACATCATCGTAACGCATGAGAACACACTTAGTTATCTTTATATTCAAATTAATGATAAAGGAGTAAAATAACAGACATCTTGCAAGCGCACAATCTGTATAGATCTAGATTAAGCTATAATATTAAAAAATCTATTACTTGCATAATATTGTTGTATTTTGCAGTCATACACCATGAAATTTTGTCCATGATTATAAAACAAAATAGTAGCAAAATAAATCAATAACTATGTATTTTTCTCTAGAGCCAAAGAGGTAATTTGGAAAAAAATCTGCTGAAACTGAAAGTGACTTGCAGAATGCATTAAATCGTTTAAATGTGGCGACAGGCAGAATGGATCTTCGTATAAATGTCTCCAAAACTAAGGTGATAGTTTTTTTTATAAGGACGGATCAGGAAATGATTGTCAGCTTAGTATAAATGTAAAACTTTTAGAATAAATTAATGATTTTGTGTATCTTGGCAGAATGTTCTGTAAAAATGTAAGAATTGATAGTGAAATCGACAGACGAGTGAATGCATATCGGAGAGTATCTGGATATATGTGGAATAATGCAAAGATTGAATTAAGTTAGTATCGAAAGAGGCAAAGATGGCAGTACATAAAATTGTGTTAACGCCAACATTGTTTTATGGATGTGAAGCGTGGGTTTGTCTGGAGAAACACAAGAGCGAGCTGAATGCGGTTGGAATGAGATATCTGAGAAATGTATGTGGAAAAACTCGTATGGACAGAGACAGTCATGAATGGTTCTGAAGGAGTGTGGTTTGAAAGGGAATCCAATTGGTCAATTTGACAGAAGCGTGTTACGTTGGTTTGGGCATGTTGAGAGGATGAGTGTGGATCGAGTGATGAAGCAAATATATGAAGGTAGAGTGTGTGGATAGAAAGGAAGGGGTAGGCCATGTAAGACGTGGCTAAATGTTGTAGACGAATGTGTGAAAAAGAGAAATATTAAGAGTTTTAAGAATAAAAGAGCATAGCTCGGTGTATGGATGTTGTTGAAGCAAAGGGAGTATGCAAGGATAGGAAAGTGTGGAGAAAGTTAGTGAGGATGGATTTAGTACGAAGCTTTTTTTTTTAAGCTATATTCACAGTTTCTTACTTTCACTTATGAACAATTTAATTTTTATCTCTTTTTACGCAAATTTTGGCACATTTACTCCAAGTTCAGACTTCCTGCTTCCTATTCCGTTAGTGTAAATGTACGGATACTCCTTCCAAGTAACTAGACGCGGTGCACAAACTACAAAAAGTCATATAGCTGTGTGGTTCCTTAGTAGTCGCTTGTATTCGCTACACAACTGTACTGCACGTTGCATCACGGCAATTGAAAGGATACTTTTTTTTTTTTTTAGCTTATTCAGGTTATATCATAGAGATATTACATATACGGAGAAGACATCCCTATGCTGTAGAGTTGTGAGAAAGTGAAGCCAGCCACGCCCCCCTCACGGAGAGACGGATCAAGCCGCTGTATGGCATAGTTTGGAAACCGGTCGCGGTTGAACATGGGAAGTCATAGGGAAAAAAGGGACGCACGCTCACTTGAATTAGAATACAACCCGATTGAGCACTTTTAGATGCTTTATGTAAGTAGGTTGTGAATGTTGATTAAATTTGCGTTACTTTTATGTAAAAAAACATAAAAGATTTCTTTGTATTTCGGGTAATAACAATGTAAACTAGCCGAAAATCTATATTGTTGTTGCTAATATTAATAAATTAGCTTAAAATTACTGTATGGTCAAGCTAAAATCTATATATAATAATTTTTTTAGTATTGTAGTCAATTTTTTTTAGCTCATATTAGCTTTATTATAACTTACCTAACTTTAGTAAATTGTTAGAATAGTAACTGTTGTGCACAGAATTATTCTGTTTGGGGGGGATTGGAAAATACTTAATATTTTCTTCGTCGGTTTATTAATTACATTAAATATATACCATATGAGTTATTTAGCGTATATTTCTATATAATCATGACTGTTTGCTAGGAACTGCAAGCAGCCACGCGCCACCCGGGATGATTCACACCCCTTCACCCCAACATCTCCCGAGTAAAGGTCGGCTTCAGTTGCGCGTCAAGATAACCCCTCCATATTTATAATATCTCCATGGGATATATACGCATATGATAATTGTCTCTAATGGGGTAGAGATTAAGAAAGAAGAGTTTTTGAGGTAATACACCCACATTTGCGTGGAAGGAGAGTGGGAAACCATTTAGAAAAAACCCAACATTACACCCGACTTAAATTCGAACCTCGATCTCCCTGTCATCAGCAGGCCAATATAATACGAGAATGGCGCCTTATATTATTCAGCCACTTGAGAGGGTGATACAAAATGTTGTAACGAGTTATACTTGTTAAAATTTTAAAATAAACTTTTTTTTCACGACTGCAAGACTTTCTTTAGGGCTCGTATGTATGAGAAGGTAAGGCATAACATTCTTAGCTATTTACACATTACATTCTCAAAAATCCCTGTCTCCCGGAGAGAAAGGTGAGGGAGGGACACGCATAGCTCTAGTTCGAAATGTTTTGGTTTGATCCCGGCCGCATGCATTTGAAGTGTTTATTTTTACATCCAGGCGAGTGCTGGTGTATCTCCTTTAAATTCGCTCTCCTAACCTTATTAGATTAGTTTAAATGGTTTAACCATTGATGGCCAGCACCAACACTAGAACCTACAGGTGGAAAAAAAATAGCCTCAGCGATGGCGGAATGGTCTAAGGCGTAAGCATCGTATTGAATTTGATTGACATCAATCAGGTGAGGGCATAGAAAGGAATGGAGGGGTGGAATGTTGGGAATTTGAAATGATTTTACACGTGTGGTTTATGACTATAGTTTTCTCATCCTATTTGCAGACAAATACGGGTGCAATTCATAAACGTTAGTTTCCTGCTCTTCAACTCCTTATATTATGCAGTTATTAACCCACCTCAGTGGTCGCATGGTCTAGGGCACTACTCTTGCAATAAACTAGAGTGCTGATGATGGGGATATCGTGGTTCGATCCCGGTATGATGTATTGAGTGTGGTTTTTACTAAATGGTTTCCCACTCTCCCTCCTCGTGAGTGCAGGCACATTTCCTCTCAATTCAACCTTCCTCATCCCTAACCCATTAGCGTAATTAGTACATACGCGTATAATCTGAATGGGTGGTAAGACGCGGTGCTAAAAAAAGGTATTTAATAAATCTTGTATGGAACATAATAATTAAAAATAATAAACAGTAAATTTTAAGTTACAAATTACAAATTAAATATATCCTACAAAGGGACCAGTAGTCTCAAAACTCAAACCATCCGAAAGGCCAGATACACAAATTCAATAAGTGTTGCGGGTCATATCCCATACAAACCTGTTTGGTTAATTATACTCTCTACTTTAGTTTTCGAGGCACATCTTACTACCTGTACGAGCTATGCACATTTTAATCATCACGTTAGTAGGTAAGGGATGTGGTTAATATAATTTAGAGAAAAGGTGACAGCATTTGAGTTAAGGGATTGTGAGAAACCATGTAGGGAAAACCACCCTCTGTACATACAGCTGTAATTTGAATGCTGACCTCCCCAACATTAGCCAACTAGACCATAATAATCTGACGTTTAATCCACGTGCGCGCCGATTTAACTCTTTAATAGCTATTTGATGCTATGAACTTCAGACAATTTATGGTATGTACTTTTAAAATAATATGTTCTCCCAGAAGTTTACATAGGTTAGCTAAACACTCAATGTAGTATTTATTAAAGTATGTAAATAAAAGTTTCCAAAATCAAGTATTGAAAGTGATAAAAAATAGAACAGTTTGAAATTATTGTTCTATGAGCTTTTTAATTCAAAATTATGTACATACTAAAATTAAGCTATTATTTTTTATGTTCGTATGACTGTAGGCTGGATATAAAAGTATTGCAGACTAGCGGACCAATCTGATCTGTCTCGTGGGTTGGATGTGGCCCATGAGATTGTAAACCCTGCCTTACATAATCTATTGCTATCGTCATCCTAACGAAGGACACTCATTTACCAGTCGGAGCTATGATGTACTATCCTAGGACACTCATTTACCAGTCAAGGCAAAGGTTGACTATCCTAGGACAATAATTTACCAGTCAGATTTAAGGTTGACTATCCTGAGACACTCATTTACCAGTCGAGACTAAGGTTCACTATCCTAGGACACTCATTTACCAGTCGGAGCTATGGTATACTATCCTAGGACATTCATTTACCAGTCGAGACTAAGGTTCACTATTCTAGGACACTCATTTACAAGTCGGAGCTATGGTGTACTATCCTAGGACATTCATTTACCAGTCGAGACTAAGGTTCACTATACTAGGACACTCATTTACCAGTCGGAGCTATGGTGTACTATCCTAGGACACTCATTTACCAGTCAGAGCTATGGTGTACTATCCTAGGACATTCATTTACCAGTCGAGACTAAGTTTCACTATCCTAGGACACTCATTTACCAGTCAGAGCTATGGTGTACTATCATAGGACACTCATTTACCAATCTAGACTAAGGTTCACTATACTAAGACACTCATTTACCAGTCGAGACTAAGGTTCACTATCCTAGGACACTCATTTACCAGTCAGAGCTATGGTGTACTATCCTAGGACATTCATTTACCAGTCTAGACTAAGGTTCACTATACTAGGACACTCATTTACCAGTCGAGACTAAGTTTCACTATCCTAGGACACTCATTTACAAGTCGGAGCTATGGTGTACTATCCTAGGACATTCATGACAAAG
This sequence comes from Timema bartmani, assembly GCA_902151455.1. Lineage (NCBI taxonomy): Eukaryota > Metazoa > Arthropoda > Insecta > Phasmatodea > Timematidae > Timema > Timema bartmani. The sequence continues at coordinate 49,961 of CABFWB010000496.1, read as the reverse complement.
CTGGTTGACTCAACATTTCCAACTCGTGGATTGACAAGTCTCTCCCTCCACGCATTCTTCTCCTCTCTCTGTCCCCCTCCATGTTTGTTGCTCCACTTCGCCTTCTTTCCCTCCCTGTCATTTTTTCCCATTTGTCCGGATGGTCGGCTAGCATCAGGCAGCAAGCAAGGGTTGCTGAATAATGATGAGATGCTTGCAGGCCTCGTGGCAAGGATAAAATGAGGGTTGGGGGAAGGGGGGATTGTTATAATTGGTCGCATCTCCGGTAGAGGTCTCTCTTTACCCTTGCCTCTCTTTTTATCTCCCCATCCACTGTCAACCCCCTTCCCCTATTGCGTGGTTGAGTGGGGAGGGGGGGAGACCAAGCTTGTCCATCTCCGCGAAATAAATCAAAAGCCTCACTCTTTCTACCCCCCCATCCCCAAATCCCCTCCTTAACCCGCTCCGATATTTTTGGTGGCTTGACACACTATTTCCAACTGAAGAATTGCCTACCTCGCATAATTTTTATAATGTATTCCTTCTTTTCTCTATTTTCTCTATTTTTTTATAATCAGAGAGTATCTTTCTCTCTGGTTACGTGGTTAGGCTGGCAAAATATAGGTCTTAGTTACCCTAAACTTAATACCAGGTTACACGCTTTGGTGGCCGCATGGTCTAAGGCACTACTCTCGCAGTTGACTAGACTGTCGATGAAGGGGAGATCGAGGTTCAAATCTCGGTTGGGTGTACTGAGGATTTTTTCCAAAATACTTTTTCCACTCTCCCTCTACACAAATGCGGGTACACTTCCTATACATATAACCTCCCTAATCCCTAAAAACATCAGCATAATAACTAATACATAAACTAATAACCTGAAGATATAGTAAGACGTGGTGGCAAAAAAATATATCAGATCATGCCTAGAATAGTTTAGTGTGTGAGGGGTCTCAATTTATAACGCTACTAGCTGTTACCCATCGTGGCTTCGCCCGACGAAAAGTTTAAACATTAGTATTGTAAAATTAATGTAAAATTAAAGGTTGGGAATAGTCCTATATGTTATTCCAGGACATACTCTACCTACCTACAAAGTTTCATTCGAATCTGTTCAGCAGTTTTGGCGTGATTGAGCAACAAACATATAAACACACACACTTTTGAATTTTTAATATATCACTTACCTCTTATATACGAAAAGTTTAAACAATAGTATAACAATTAATATAATGTTGTTCCAAGGCATACTCTATCAAAAACTATTGAACTTTTATCATAAAAATTGCAAATGACTGGCAGCACCATCTAACCTGCAAAATATTTAAACATTAATATTGTAAAATTAATGTAAAATCAAAGGTTGAGAATAGTCCTATGTGTTATTCCAGGACATACTCTACCTACCTACAAAGTTTCATTCGAATCTGTTCAGTAGTTTTGACGTGATTGAGCAACAAACATCCAAACACACAAACTTTCGCATTTATAATATTAGTAAGATATTTAAAATCTGAAGCCATCCCCCAATTCTCCTGAAGAGTCTTCCTGTACAAGATGTAGTTTCTTCCTCGTCAAAATATTCTGTACAGGGGAAATCGTCCATTTCTCCAAGCTAACATTCTAAATATTCTTCTTTCGGTATCAATTTCTCATAACTTGGAATTTTGGAAAAGTCCGAAACATGGCTAAGAGATTTAATATCACTGCTAAAATAGTAGGGGTTAATGAACTTTTTAATTAATTTAGGACTAGTTTTCGTAAATTGGTCAAAAGTTATAGGAATTTCTAGGTCATTTGGATATTCAACTGTAATTTTTATATTTTCGTCCAAGGAATCACCTCTGTGATTGTTAAAGAGCAGAATTGATTTCATAAATAGATAAAATTGTAGATTGTTCAAGATATTACTAATCATTGACAGAATATTGTAGAGAATTTACTGACAAACAAAAAATAAAAAATGTAAATTGTCAAGTGACTAGAATGGAGCCGTTAATACATGACTAAGGATCAAACCAACTAATCATATGAATGATCAATTTAACCAATAACAGCCTAAGAAAAAATTAACAAGGAGTATTTACACATTTACAATACACTTAATAGGATTGATAAAAAGGTGATTGATAGGTACTTAATTTGTGAAACATTAACATATGAAATAACTAATGAAATAATATTTTTTTTTCAGTAAATTCCATACAATATTCAGTCAACGCCTAATAGTATTAATTTTTTAAGATTACAGCAAACCATAAATATATAACTTCAACATTAATTTTTCCCTCCTCTTGTTAAAGATGGAAATAATGGAATATTTTTTTACTATAGAGTATATATTTTTTTAAACTTGTGTTTAAGACTATACGTTCAAATATTTTCATATGTAATTATGTTTAAAACTTTCTGGGAAGTTTTTTCATCCCATGTATCAATAAGTCTGGTATTGGCTTCGACCTTGTTTTAACCTAAATAATATATTTCTTTAAACATTCCATAATAATAATAATAATAATAATAATAATAATAATAATAATAATAATAATAATAATACTTATGTATCATTTGTTACAGATATACTTTACCCTTTCACTCAAAAACCATTGGGCAAATTGAGCTGAAATTTTGCACAGCCGTAACTCAGACGTTCGGTTAACATCTAGGCGCATTAAAACTACATATACCTCTTAACCCAAGACACCGCCCTGACTCTTTGCCCCTTTCCGCCCCCAGACGTATCTCATGAACCAATAAGGCTAGGGTGCTGCCCTTTGGATGGAGGTACCCACAGGTGATTGACTTAGAACCCACCCCACCCCCAATTCCTAACCGCCCCCGAAAAAATCTCCGTTACTGAAAAACCACTACCCTAATTGAGCTGAAATTTCACATGGGCATAACTTTGGGTTCACATATAGGCTAAATAAATTATATATATCACTTAATCTAAAGCAACATCTCCACCCACCCTCCCCGCTAACACCCCAATACGTATCTCCAGAACTGTGGGGGCTAGGAAGTCACCCTTTGTGTGGGGGATACCCACGGGGGATGGAATTCAAAAACTTCCTCCCAGATATATCTCCGGAACCACTGGGGATAAGGGGTCATCCAAATTTAACAATATACTTTCAATATTTAGCTCTATAAAAATGTGTATCCATTTGTAAATCAAGAAATTGACCCATATATTAATTACTGACACACAACACATCAAGCCACTGATGTACCACTAGTCTCAACTAATACATAATATATTTTAAAGTTGCACTATTTTTTGTTATATTTACTTAAATACGTACAGTACGTGTTTTTAAATAGCCACAATTATATGTACGCATTTTTTTTTTAAATGGGCGTGTTCGATTCCTCCACGAAAGCTGATTTAATCCCCTTTTCGATAAAGGTCACTTAATTCTATGGTCGAGTTCCACCACTTGGTGGGTTGGAGGGGGAGGAGGAGGTTTCTAATTACTTCACTTTGGCGATGGGGAGGCGCAAAGGAGAGGGGCTGAGTTCCCTTCACGACACCTGAAGGAATGGATTATAAGTATAGTTGGTTAATTTCTACATATACATATGGTTCTTAACCAAACCAACTTAACCTAACCTTTCATGGGTTAACGAATTTCATTCTTATTTAATTTTGTAATTTCTGTGCGTAGATCCCTTCCTTGAGGTGTCGTGAAGGAACTCAATCATTGCTATCGGACTAATTATCTCCGTGGAAGAAATCGATATCATCGCTTCGAAAAACATTCGTGGGTGCATTCAAAAATAACTGTATAAGCTCGAAATATATTTTGTTGAGAGCAAGTATTGTGGAACTTTAGACTAGATTTCACGTCAACTTATTTAACATAAATATGTACCTTTCTTTTTTTTTAAATGTAAGAGACTAACCATCCCACATGTGACGTAAATTGTTAAATTTGATTTAAGAATAAATGTTGTAGGCCTATATTTTTACAGGTTTTCCTTAAAATTGTATTGTCAACGATAGAAGAGTGGTGAAAAATACTAGGCCCATCACAAGCAGCTTTATAGAAATACTAGCAATCCCTCACGGCATTGCCCGTGACCCACTGTGGTATAAGAATTATATAGCCCCCCCCTCAAAAATGGCTTAAAATTAAGATCGATTTCGTACACTTTTTTTTCCGAGGAGGATGTGGCATATTTTTATCACAGCTATCTCTGAAACATAATTCTAAACCAAATTAACAATATTTTATCCAGAAATTTGTTACAAATAGCCTAATTAAAACGATGATTAAAAATTTAAAAATCCGGCTTCTAGGTGCATTCGGACCCCCTTCCGTCCACCTGTGTTAAAAATTTCAGATCTCTCTGCGTGCCGTAGATTTGTCTGGGCATCGCACGCACACATACACACACACACACACATAGACAAACACTTCCTTTTATTATTATAGATTGAACAATTATTTTGTTCGTGTATAATAGTATACACGTATACTAGTGGACAAATAAATGTACAAAAAATTACACATATTTTAAATGGAACCATTTGTTTATTCGTTTATTTGGTGCAATAGGGATGCTAAGAAACAAGTTGTAATTTTAATGCACTATTACACAGTCATCTAAAATAATATTTTCTCAATTGTTTATCACTTTAATAGAATACCTATTATTATTTGTTTGAAGATGGTATTAAGCCCAAGTTTAAAGATTCCTTAGTACAAAAGTTCCCATTATCAATATTCATAGAGATATTAATGAAACACTAATTAACGACGATAAAAAAAGGACAGCAAAGCTAAAAGCTCAATTACACAGGGTGAGATTACTACTAGCTACTCGCTGGCTTGCAAACTCGTGCGCGAGTGAGCTTGTTCGTACAAGCTCAGCGAGTGTCGAATAGAACGAGCTACCAAACTCGCCCACTCGCTCAGTAGAGTTGTTTTTGGAAGGTCGTTTTCATTGTTAATCAAAATGTCTGGAATGAAGTGGAACAGCAACAATATTGTAGACTTTTTGCGATTTGTATCAACTATCTCCTGCGCTGTGGAACATCAAACTTCGTGACTATACCACCGTGAATCTTAAAGATGTGGGTTTTAAAAACATGTGTGAAGAGCTTTATATAGTAAAATTGTTCAAGGAGTTGGATGAAAAGCAGCTCAAAGCCAAATTAAAATTTTGAAAGACGTCTACCGGCAAGAACTAGCACAAATAGAAAGGAGCAGAAAAAGTGGCAGTGGAACAGAAGTCTGTTCCGTATTATTATAAGAGCAACAACAACGATTCCCGCACGAGCCACTTCTCTAGACATTTCGGATACTACTAGTTTACTATCTCCACTTATTATTACACAAGGCTATTTTACTAGTCAGAGGGCAAACTAGCTAGCGAGTAGAATGTAAAGTCGCTAGTCTTCAACTTAACTTGCTGAGGGGAGATCGAGCATCACCCTCGTTCAGCCCTCGCGGTTACATTCGGCGAGTTTAATAGCAGCGAGTAAACTCGCTGGCGAGTAGCTACTAATCTCGCCCTATGTATTCGACCCTTAAGACGATAAAAAGGAAATCAAAGCTAAGGCGATTGAGAGGGCGTGACTGTGTGAGATTGAAGAATACATTATCAACTAACAAGGAGGGAACCGAATCGATACGAAAGCCATAAACTCTCTCATATATAGTGAGGTACTTTGTTACGTACAGACAACAGATGGAGGTGCCACCACAACCCTCCACACCCCATCAGTTCTAAGAATAATGATCCTAGGCTAGGCAGTGGGTGAAGTATTTTGATAAATGCAGCTAAACAAACTCAAACAAAAATGGTGCTAACCAAGCATCAAACCAAGAAAATATTAGCATCGTACCGTGTACACTGCTCTCCCTCCACCTACCCGTGACCACAATTAGGGGATGGTTTGACTCACCAAGACCTGGCCCATCACTTCTCTGTAAACCACCCTATGACCACAATTATGGGATGGTTTGAATAAGCAAGACCTTGTCCAACCCTTCTCTGAAAACCACCCTCTGAACAAAAGTAGGGGATGGCTTTAATCACCAATACCTTATCCAACCCTTCTCAGAAAACCACCCTATGACCACAATTAGGGGATGGTTTGAATCACCAAGACCTGGCCCATCACTTCTCTGAAAACCACCTTATGACCAAAAGTAGGGGATGGTTTGAATCACCAATACCTTGTCCAACCCTTCTCTGAAAACTACCCTCTGAACAAAAGTAGGGGATGGTTTGAATCACCAATACCTTGTCCAACCCTTCTCTGAAAACTACCCTCTGAACAAAAGTAGGGGATGGTTTGAATCACCAATACCTTGTCCAACCCTTCTCTGAAAACTACCCTCTGAACAAAAGTAGGGGATGGTTTGAATCACCAATACCTTGTCCAACCCTTCTCTGAAAACTACCCTCTGAACAAAAGTAGGGGATGGTTTGAATCACCAATACCTTGTCCAACCCTTCTCTGAAAACTACCCTCTGAACAAAAGTAGGGGATGGTTTGAATCACCAATACCTTGTCCAACCCTTCTCTGAAAACTACCCTCTGAACAAAAGTAGGGGATGGTTTGAATCACCAATACCTTGTCCAACCCTTCTCTGAAAACTACCCTCTGAACAAAAGTAGGGGATGGTTTGAATCACCAATACCTTGTCCAACCCTTCTCTGAAAACTACCCTCTGAACAAAAGTAGGGGATGGTTTGAATCACCAATACCTTGTCCAACCCTTCTCTGAAAACTACCCTCTGAACAAAAGTAGGGGATGG
>CABFWB010000496.1:8716-31270 GCA_902151455.1 Timema bartmani | reverse complement strand
GACCCCCCTCCAAGTATATGTGCCCCCCCCCTTCTCTTCCCCTGGCGCAAGAGTTGGACTATTCATAGACAATGCCATTGGTGAAATGAGTAAAAATTGTCATCAATATCAATATATTAGAATAGAATGAATTGAAGAAAATTGACACCTGTACAAGGGAATCGAACCCAGAACCTTTGTCTTAGCATGCCAATACTCTATCAATGAGCCAGGGGTCATTACGTGCTCAGGGTCATTCTTAACTTATATTTTAAGGCAGAGTCTGTGATGGACGTGGGAACATCATCAGCTACTAAGAGCTATCATTACCCGCTCCGGTGGCCGCATGGTCTAACGCGCTACTCTCGCAGTAGATTAGACCGCCAATTATGGAGAGATCGAGGTTCGAATCTAGGTCAGGTGTAATGAGGGTGGTTTTCTCAAAATGGTTTGCCACTTTCCCTCCACGCAAATGCGGGTACACTTCCTCTAAATATAGCCTTCCTAATCCTTAAAATCATTAGCGTAATTAATTCATAAGCGTAAAACCTGAACCGGTAGTAAGCCGTGGTGATAAAGAAAAAGCTCTATTATTGTTACCACAGCCACCGATGACTCGTTTGATTATGATTGAGATACGGCTCGCCTCCGTAATTATCATAATTCATCCCCCAAGCTTTGCCTTTTATAAACAGTGGAACCTGGATAATTCGAACTTGAAGGGACCAGGAAAAAATTCGAACCATCCAAAAATTCGAATTAAATAAGTTTCTTAAAAAGAATTCCCTTTTCCACTTTTTTATCACCGCTACTTTTTCGGCCAAAGTTAATGATTTATAGGACTGTGGCTTTGGACAGTGACATCACGATACACACAAACACTACTATACATTATGTACTAAACAAAACTAAAACCAAATAATCTCGCACGTCACAAGAATATCGCTACGACCTAATCACTAAGAATTATTCGTATTATCTTGAAAACACTTTTTTTTACTTTAACTAGCCTAAAATTGGGTTTTAGTTGTTTATCATAGAATATCTAAAAATAAATCATTATAATACTAGTTTGAATTGCCTTTAATATACCTTTTTATTATCTTGTCATGTTATGACTATCTTCACTATACCTTGTTATTATCTTGTGTCATGTTGTGACTTGCTTTCCTGTTAATCATTCCTTTGTGCTGGTCGAAACAGCGCTTACGCTTTTGTTTATCGTTTAATCTGCCTTATTTACTGAATTAGTGATTTACAGGAGGTTATTTCGGGTGCTTGGGAGCTATGTGATCAAACCGGAAGGGTTTCACAAACGTCCCAAAGCCCTGCTCGGATACTCGAGTCATTGATCGCCAGTGGTCCATGGGAGACTCTTGAACAATCCTCCGTAGAGTAGTGCGTCTGCACAGACCTCTAAAAACCATCGTGGCTTATTATTGATATATTTATTTGTACTGTTTCGTTTTGTTCCCTGACCCGTTATGTTTCGCGAGATTCAATAAACCATGTGAATTACATACAGTTAAAATCACGAGTGTGTGTGTGGGCACATGATTTTTAATAATGTGCTTTCTCTTCCAGGATAAATCAAAGCGCGCGTCTAGTCAACGGCAGGGACATCTATTGTAAATTGACTTTTTATAGACTCATCTCATTTAAGTTGTATCACTTTAATCAATATTTTATAAAAAAAAGTATTTGCAGTGTTGCCACTATTTTCTTACAACCAGATTCACTGTGTTTTCCAGGTTTTCTAGGAGTTGATATTTTTCCAGGCAGCTTAGAGTGAAGAAAAGATTAGTAAAATATCATTTTTTCACCAAGCCGACTAGTGTTAAGTCATGTGATTTATATTTAAAATAATATAATTTAATATTGATGGTGAAATACTTCTTAAGTCGCTTCACAAACCAAGTTAAAGGGGTAGTAATATATGTTTGAATCAACGCGTTTTATTATTCAGTTCACTTTTTTTCCCCATTCAAACAATCACACGTTCATTCAAAGACTTATTTTAATCCTTCAGTTAAATGTCTCAAATATTCCAGTATTTTTACTAGATTTTGCAAAATTCCATACGTTTTACCGGGTTTTTTTTCAAGACACAAAACAAATAATTGTGTTTTCACAGTTTTCAAACCCTAGGTATATTTCATATTTAATAATATTAGTTCACACACATTCCCATTTGCAGACACTGTGTTTGTTTACAAAACATGGAGTTGATCTTCCTGTCCACATAATTATACTGTGCAGTCATCTTGATGTGATCGACGTTCGCTGCGCCTTTATTGGAGCTTTGTGTGTGTTGATGATAATGAGGTTGGATGAAGATCTTCCTAGAAAGAATACTTGTATAGAAAAAAGTATCATAACAAGGGCTTTCTCCTCACTTTCCGCGCGAGAAAATCTCCGAGCTAAGCATTCTCAGAACATGAAGGTGATGCGATCTTCCTACTCATCTTCGTCATCTTTCACTTTTAATGATGCGTTAGAAAAATGTTCTTGACACATATTTTCATAGGGTATTTTATTGTTTCTATCCTTTCTTAGAATTGTCTGAATGATCTTCAACTGGACCATTGGCACTAAACTTATCAAGTATAGTTGGCTTTATTTTTACTGTAGTGAGATTTTTTATTCTATAGCTACTTTTTTTATATTGAATAGAGAATAAAACATTCACCCATTTCGATGGTTACGTGGTCTAAGGCGCTACTCTCGAAGTAGACTAAACTTCCGACGATGGAGAGATGGAGGTCAGAATCTCGGTCGGGTGTACTGAGGCTGGTTTTTCCAAACTGGTATTCCATTCTTCATCGATGCAAATGCGCGCACATTTACTATAAATATAGCCTTCCCAATACCTAAAATCATTAGCGTAGTTAGTATATTAGCGTACAGCCCGAACGGGTGGTAAGACGCATTGCTAAGAGTAAATAAAATAGAACAGTGATCATCATGGTAATATACCTGAGATGCCTAATTTTTATATTTATTATTGGCTGAGAGAGAAGTTTGGAAATAGCTACAGGAATGTAAGGGGATGTGTCAGACGACCCACAGAGGCGGAAACGTCGAATGATGGTGATTACGATGATGATGACTATAGAATGTATACCCGAAATCAATCGTTTTTATTTATGAATTCAAAATAAATAACGTGGTTTTTCATAGCTATTTTGTAGTCCCTGTCATTTAAAATTTTCAAAATTAATCCAATATAAAAGTTATCAACCGGTTTCTCTGACAGCTAGAAAAGTTACTGGATCTACTCTGGCGTACACAAACGTCAGGTCGTGTCATCTGCAGCTGTCAATTTTTGATAGATATTATCAATACCTATTAAATAGTATTCAGAATATAGTAGAATGTTATACATTTTGACTGCAAAAAAAAAATTTCTATATTTTTATAAAAAAATATCCTCCCATGAAGAAAGGATTGTAACATAGTCAAACGAGGTGACCTGGCGCTCTAGGGGTAAGATGTCAGACTTCTGTGCTGGGGGTCAGGGGTTCAATCACAGATTTATCTGATCGCCAAACTCTTCTTTTACCTCTGACAAGACGTGTATTAATCACAACTTGTGAATGTGTGGAATGCCAGGCCCTCCTTCGTGGTTCGGATTCCACGTTAAACTGTAAGTCCTCCATTTCATCTCACAATCACCCTACCATTACACATTAGCGTAAGTGTGTACAACCCGAACGGGTAGTAAGACGCGGTGCTAATAATAATAATAATAATAATAATAATAATAATAATAATAATAATAATAACATAGCCAAATAAGCCAGGGCTAAGTGTGCCTTTAGAATTTGATTGGAGAGGCTGGTGTTTTATTCTATATCGAGTAAAATCTACGCCGTTTTGGGTGATTTATTATTATACTACTATAAAGCCACATGGCTGACTCACTCACTCACTCACTGACATTAATGTTTACCCACTTACAGATGAGCTAGGAACTTGAAATTTAGCAAACTTATAAATTCTAGCCTGTAACCAACGGGAAAATTCAAAAATGTTAAAAAAAAACTAATTTTTAATCCCCGAAAAAAATTCAAAATGGTGGATCAACTTTAAAGTCAGTGCGGTATATACAACACAATACCGGTAGTTTTAAGTTGTTACGTTCTAAACAACGCTGGAATTACATTAGTTTACATCCACTTGCAAAGAAAACTCACTGGGGGTTTGGGGGCAGAGTCCCCAACGAGCAAAGCGAGTCTGATAAATAAAGCCATTTAAAATGCAATGCACATTGGAGTATGAAACATACCCACGTGAAGGGTAACATGTGAAAACTACTACTAATAATCTCCTAGTGTTTTTCACCCGGTGATCACTCAGCTCTCTTTAAACCAAATATTCACCAGGAGGTTCTACTTCCTACCCTGCTCCGTATTATCAATTCACCAAATGTTTCATAATTGGTGTCATTTTCTGTGTCCGCGGAAGCTCATGTATATTCAAAAACTTTACTACGAACAGGAGAGGGGGGAAGTGTAGAGCAAACACGCTTAAAATATTCGCAGTTTTCTACCCCTTTTCTCTCGTGAAGGTTTTTTTAGGGTTGCAATATCTGAGGGGAAAAGGATTGGAACGTGTTTTTTTTTCAAAGAGGGTGGGATGTGAATACATCTCTCTCTCTCGCTCTCTCTTTGTGATCGCTTAAGTTATGCCAGAGAAAATCTTACGAGTCACACAAGTCTTAAATCACACAAGCGCCGTTGAATTTAATGGAATACCAACATGTTAATATAATATGTATTTTTTTATTGGATTTAATTTGCTTTTAAATGAAAGATAACTCGAGTCAAAGCCAGTAATTCTTGCAGATTTTATAGCAAACAATATTGTTTTGGTCAAAAGAAATAAAAAAAATTATAATTAGACACTTTCAGTTTAATTTTCTTTCATACACACAGTGAGTAGTATCAACAGTTCTAGAATATTTGTCACAAAAATCCTGGAATTTTACAATAGCTTTTCCTCTTCATTGACCGAGCGGAGCGAGCTCCTATTTTTAACTCGACCGTTTGGTGATTTGTATAATGTGTAACGATGTAAATGACTTCCTCGGTCGTTATTAAATTGTGTTTCATATTTTCAGATGTCTCCATATTATGGCGTATGCGCTTAAGTAAATTAAACTAAAACATTCCTAAATTCTAATATAATAAATAGTTTTATTAGATTTAATACTGTTTAAAAATCTCTCCAAAACTTAGTTGTTTTTTTTTACTAAAAAGTAACCTTGAATATCCTCTAGACTTTCTTCAATGTGTAGAGTTCATATTTTAGGTTTAAAATAATGTATTAAATGATTTAAATTCCTTTAAATCCGTGTGTGGAATATTTGGCTGTAACAAAACAATTTAATAACAACAACAATAATAATTTATTTTTTTATAGCACCACCATTTTCTTTATAATTTTATTTCTGCTCTTAACAGACTAAGCTACTCTACACAGTACGACAAAGAGCGGAAACTGACAACTATTCTAACCTAATTTGTTCCGATTTCAGTTATTATCGTCCTCACGAACATTATATTTCTCGAATACCTACCCCCCTCCTTCCTCCATTCCTAACCAGATGGAGTGGAAGAGCTAATCTAGTTAGATCCAAGCTTCAAAATTGAAAGCGGTAGGGTGCAGAGGAGGAAAGGACTTCATTTACATTCGTTCATTTTCTTCTTGTTCTTCACAAAAATATTTTCTCTTTTATTATCAGCTTGTTTGGCTTGCATTAACTTCAAGACGTGGGATGGGGTTTAAATGAGCTTTCTCATTAACAAGAAAACCTAAAATACTCTATGGTCTTCATCTTGGGTTTATATAAATCCAAAATTGGAACTGTATATATACTTCCGCCTTCTTGATTGAGAAAGAAGAATTACTTTTAAAACAATACCACAACTCCCATTGTGACTTGCTGTTGCGTTTGTTTGTTTTTTTACGTCAAAAGTTGAGTATTTAGCTATTTTTTAAAAAAATATATTGTTTGCTGCTATTTATGTGGTTTATATTTAAAGCCACTGATTAAAAATTGACTAAAACCACGTTAATGGTTACAGTTATGAGTACTACATTTATAATCAATATTTAAATATAAAAAACTAAGAAATAAATTGTCAAAAAAACTACAAAATTATAGTATTTTTGTTCAAATAGATCAGAATTTTTTTTTATCAAAAGTTGAGCAACGTCAGAAACAAATGCTTTGACAAAGTCGTTTTTAATTCACTGGTAAGTATATCAATAGAGCAATGACTTCCAAAGAACATTCTTGTTATATCTAAGAACTGCAATTATTGAACTTATATTTTACTACTAAAGAATGTAGGTGTTATCAGAGTTGAAAAAAAAAGAGAGTATTTTCTAAAAGGTATTTTCTTTCAAAGTCCTACTGTAAAGTAATATTGTTGCAGTAAATAAACCTACGGTGTGTAAAATTAATGAAACCTAATCAGTTCGCTTGATGTAAATATAGAAAAAAAGACAAGACGAAATGGCTGGCGTGGCCTAACCTTCTAATATACGAACCTTGTCCCACTATGTGCAAGCATCATTGCATGGCAATATGAGGGTCCCAAGGGGAATTCCCCATAATTCTTCAGTGTGGGATGAACGATTACAGCTTGGACACACAGACATGACAAAGAATCAGTTTTCCAAACTCTTCAAGAAGTTAGGAGGGAGGAAAGTATGAGAAATTTATTACTTCAGATTAGGGAGGTTTTTCTTTTTCGCGGAAAAAAAAGCGAGAAGAGGGTAAAAATGGGGTGTGAGGGACTACTTCTTTCCCACTTCTTTGGTAAGACTCGTGTGACGCTTATCCCTCTGCGCAACAGCGGTATTACGCGACATTTTGTGAATTTTTTTTTTTTGACACATTGTTTGTTAAAAGCGCATTTAAAGAATATTTCAAAAATAAAAAAAGTATTCAAACAATATTGAATTGAAACGATGAGTTAAAATGATACGTTATTTTTTTATAGTGTTTTTAATTTAAATTTGTTGTTAATATTCAAAATTTCTTCTACGGTTGGGTCAATAAGCCTGGGCCCTCAACATTAGCCAGTATTTAAATTTTGCGTCCTGGAAAAATATTTTGCTGCGTTTCAATCAAGATAAAATATTTAACTATTTAAAAAAGGTTTTTCGATTTGATAACGGCTCAATGAATGCATTATAAATAGTAATTTTTTCCCTTTTTGAAAAATATTATTTCTTATTTGGTTTTTCTTTCTAGACCTTGTTTCTTTCTAGATCTTGTTACATCGGCTCTAGTATTTTTTTAAATTTTAGCACAGCGTCTTACTACCCTGTTCGGGTTATACGCTTAAGTACTAATTACACTAATGGATTAGGAATTGAGAAGGTTGAATTTAGAGGAAGTGAACTCGCATTTACGTGGAGGGAGAGTGGAAAACCATTTAGGAAAAACCTCCCCCAGTTCACCCGACCAAGATTCGAACCTCAATCTTCCCGTCCTCGGCGGTCGAGTTCAACACGACTGGTGCGTTAGCTAACTTCATCACCGATGCGGGTCAGCTCTAGTAGATTGAGACATTACAATAGGCAAAAAAAAATTAACTCATAAATATATATATATGCATGTGTGTGTATAGATATTAATATATTAAAAAACTAATTTTACAAATAAATCTGGTCTGGTTATGTGAGAAATTACCATGTATTATTAAACAGAGTGGAAAATTACCATACCATAAAACATATATCTTAGTTATATATATATATGCATGTGTGTGTATAAATATTAATATATTAAAAAACTAATTTTACAAATAAATCTGGTCTGGTTATGTGAGAAATTACCGTGTATTATTAAACAGAGTGGAAAATTACCATACCATAAAACATATATCTTAGTGAAATAAATGACATATGTCCTATTGCAATAAATTACCAAGTAACGTTTATATTTAAATAAATAGACCCCTCAAATAGCAAAATTATATGCTCCGTATTTGAAATTATTTAGAATGTCTTCTAAAATGTTAACTAACTTTTGTTTAAGAATATAATAAGAATAGTATATAATATAGAATATAATAGAATAAGCAAACTTGTAAAAACTTTGTTTGTTTTTGGGATGATAGACATCCACACCGGTGGGCACATTGTCTAAATATCAGGCTTATTTAGTCTAGGTTGCTGATGGTGGGTAGGTTGGGGCTTGAATCTCGATCATTTGTTCTGAGTGTTTTGATATTTTATGTGTTTCCCACTCTCCCTCTACGCCAATTCGGGTACATTTCCTTTCAATTCTACCTTACTCAACCCAACAACTATAGTGTCGCTACTCCACCCAACCAGTGGGCTTACTTGTTAGAATGCCTTAGTGGGAGGGGTTAGGCAGCGGCAAATAATTGTTGGGTTCGTTTTGATCTTGTTTATAGAATTAGATTAGTTACTATAAGAGTGTATAAATGTGGTGTAGGTTTTATAACAGGTTTGAAATAGTTTTAGTATAAAAGGTCCTCGTTGTAACAATGTCCCTACTTTGCAGTTCTGCGCCATGACCTATCTTCGGTGTTATAGCTCTGAGTAGTGTAAAACACCACGGCTGCTCGACTATGCGCGGTTGTTATCCAACGCAGACTTTCAATATGGTTTGGGGCTCCCTCCTCCGTACTGAACAGGGACTCAAGCTGTAGGATAATCTCCTAACAAGTTACCGTAAATCGGCAGCTGAGTATGTTAAGTACTTAGAAGTAGCCCATTAACAACTAGTGTACTTCCCTGCCCCTCCTTTTTTTAAAAAGGTCTAAAGCACACTTTTATATACCACCATAAGGGGGTGTTGTTTCCCCTGAGTTACTGTTTATGTCAATACACTGTGTTGTGCTAACTGGCAAAACAATCTCTGTTTTAAAAACATGACCTGGTGCGCACACAACTGCTGACGTATAACAACTGGAAGTATGGTTGCTCAGGTTTACGACATCCTTGCATGCTCCGTTCATTCCTTTTGTGGCAACTTTTTTTTTTAACTTTTCACAAAAATTTAATATAAAATTTGAAGCTACCATTTATGTAGCCACAATATAATTTTATTAAAATTTGAAAATACTGTTTATAATACCGTTTACAAGATAGCAGGTATATTTTTCGTTATTTTTATTTATCACAAAGGGATAAAAGGGGTACGTTGGTCAGGTAATGGCTCCAAAAGGGGTACACGACTGGAGAGAGTTTGAGAAACACTGCCTTAGACCATTCGGCCACTGAAGCGGGTCACACTGAAATAGAAGTAGATTCGGAGAGGTTGTAATTCATTAGAGAAACAACCAGCACGTTAAATTGAAACTGAAGAGAACGATGATCATTTCTTGATAACATCAACCAAAAACCCTTTCGGATCAATACCCAGAACAAAATACCAAATTAATACAAATGATTAATATATATACAATATTATTTCACGTATAAAATAACACAAATAAATATTTGAAAAGAAAAGTCTTAATCTCAATTTGTATTCATATACGAGAAGTTATTGTTAGTATCGATATGTATATTATATTTGCGATCATTGTTAGTAAAAATTATCTACGTAAAGTTGTTAAAAATTATATGGCATGCCCTATTTATACTCGTTCTCGTTAAGTCTTCCAATTAAATACAAACCCTTTTTTTTTCTCTCACAAGAAAACATATAGATATTTATATCTTTGTTGCGTGATTGTTAAGTTAGGAGTTGGAGACGTATTATTAGTTATAAGAAAGAAGAGAGCGGAAACGGAAAGGAGAAAGGATAGAAAGGGGGAAGGGGCTCTCCCTTTGTGAATCTCGGAGCTCGGAGCGATCAGAACGGTGATCGGGTGAAGAAGGGATGAGGGGGTGTGGATACATACAATATGATGACAGCATGGAGCAACGATCATTAGGATGGATCTTCTTCAACATCTCGTACAACAATGCAAGCCGCGCTCATGTTTTACTGTAAAAACATGGAGCAACGATCATTAGGATGGATCTTCTTCAACATCTCGTACAACAATGCAAGCCGCGCTCATTTTTTACTGTAAAAACATGGAGCAACGATCATTAGGATGGATCTTCTTCAACATCTCGTACAACAATGCAAGCCGCGCTCATTTTTTACTGTAAAAACATGGAGCAACGATCATTAGGATGGATCTTCTTCAACATCTCGTACAACAATGCAAGCCGCGCTCATTTTTTACTGTAAAAACATGGAGCAACGATCATTAGGATGGATCTTCTTCAACATCTCGTACAACAATGCAAGCCGCGCTCATTTTTTACTGTAAAAACATGGAGCAACGATCATTAGGATGGCTCTTCTTCAACATCTCGTACAACAATGCAAGTCACACTCATGTTTTACTATAAAAACATGGAGCAACGATAAAAGGATGGATCTTCTGCAACATCCCATTCAACAATGCAGATCTCGCTAGTTCCATTACTTCTTTCTTTTTTAAGTCAACAACCAAAAGGTTGGTTTGATGATGTTTTTATCCATCCGGCGCCGGTCATGCACTCAGCCTTTTGGCTGGCTAGTGCTGCCTGTACCATCTGGTAGATATCCTATGTACAAGGGGAGTTCAGAAAGTGTGCTGGTGCCCCGTTGCCTGTCACACTTAACTTCATTGAGTGAGCGTGAAAGGTCCTACCAATTTTGCCGGGTAAGTTATGTTCACATATCTTCTAGGGTTCTCTTACATGCAACAATTGATTGGACCAAAATCTTTACTTCCCCTCCAAAGGAAGTTGTGCCACGGATTTTTATTGCTCAAGAAAAATCCGTCGACCTCGGTTGGGTTTGAACCCACGAACATCGGGTCCCGAGGCAAGCACTTTACCCCAAACCACTGAGGTCGACAATTACATTTCTCGGATGATTTTACTCTAGAAATTTCTGTTTTTCTTTATTTCTACTCTCCAGTCAGTTTTTTTTAAGAAAGGCGACCAGTCTACGTATAGATCTAGTTCACCTCAAGAATAAGGAGAAGTAACCATAAAACAATTTTCATAGGAAAAAGCTTAACTGACAGCTAGAAAAGTTGTTAGCTCTACTTAGATATAATCATACGTCAAGTCGTGATATATGGCTGTCACTTATGAGATATAAATTAAATGACACTAGTAATATGATCAAATGTTATCATTGCTGGGGAAACAAAAACAAACAAAAAAGTTTGTATTTAAAAAAAAAGTCCCTCCTCCCAAAATACTACTACCGTATAATAAACGTGAAAGGCTAAACCTATCACTTTTTAACTATTTTGAACAAATTTTTGTGTTCTTGTTAAAAAAAACTGTTTGGATCTCCAGAAAAAGAAAATCACTTCAAAGTCTTAAGTAAAAATCTGTTGAAGGCCTTCAAAAATCTGTTTATAGTTGTATAAACAATGTTAGCATATTTATTGAAGTTTTACTTTTTATGACCCTAAGAGAGAGAGGGGTGAAGGGGGAGGGGAGAGAAAGACAAAGAGATTGAAAGCCACCAACGTCTACTTATTAGAGTACGTACAGTATATTATAACTGATATACATTATTCAAGAATACATCCTCTACTTCTTCTTCCGCGCTGACAGCTTATGTAAAAATGTTACTCCTCTTGAAAAAAAAAAACTTACTTCTTCCCACGAGATATTAGACACTCGTTTTCTTATTTTTCATACATCCAACGCGTTTTTATTTTAAATTCTCCTTACCTCCTTCTCCTGAAGCTGCTAAAAACGAATGAATCTTAGTCGAATCAATTCTCTTCCCTTTTTTTTTCCACTTTTTGTCTCTTAACTTAGCAGAACTTCCCCATAAATTTGTGCTATATTAATACAATCCAAGGGGGTTGTAATGAGAAGACAAGGGAAAAAAATATGCGTTTATCTTAACGTAAAAGAACCTCAGAATTATTTAAATGGCAAGTGAACACTTAGAAGACCATACAATTAATGCAGTTAAAATTACCATCGATTCAATTATTTTTATTAGGAGTACAAATGACTTAGGCCTATATTAAAAATGTTAGATCCCCTGTGAAAGTTGTTTAAGTAAAAGAATATCTTATTTTTTAAAACAAAATGTTTATATATTTATAACATCACGAGTATGTCTATTATGCGTCTTTAGAAATAGTTATAAATACTGATCTGTAAGGCTCTCAACGTAATATTCTCTACGTGTGTATTTTACACAGGAATTTATGAAGCCGAGGATCCTGTAAATGTCTCGAGATTGAAACGGACTTATCTGAGTTGCATCAATGCAGGAGTCAAGATGCGAACGGGGCTCATCTAGGCTGGGTGCTTCACACCCGGTCCACGCGGGTTCCGGTCAAGTGAATCCTCATGGCTTTCTGCACCTCTAATGTCGGGATTACGATCATCTTAACGTTTATTTAACGTAAAGAAACTAGTTTGTAATCAGGATTCACATAACTTAACGTAACAACTCTAACAAAACACAATCAATGAATTCGGACTGTTTGAAAACAAATTGTTCACTAGAATTAATCCCGATCATTTAGAGTTGATTAGGCTACAAATAATTGTAAAAGAAGTTTACAGGAGCTACATAATAAAATGTAACAATAGGCAAAGACGTTTTAGAGCTCGCAAGACGCGGAAAATAAAAACGTACTAGACTAGAGAATTCGTCTGCGTACCATAAAGAAACAAACGAAGTACAAAATAGCCGTATTGACGTCACTCGCAACACGATTGACTAGCTAGAACACGTGATACCTTCACTTAACGTTCACGTAACGCAAAAGTTCTCCCTTGGACAACTCTTAAGTTAAGTGAACGGTTAAGCTAACTGCATCGTGATGGCTTCCATTTTAAAACACTAACATTTTAATGCTGGGATCGTGATCAACCACTAATGTTTAACTTAACTTTCACGTAACGTAAAGGTTTTCGTCTTGTGTTTAAATGGAAACCATCACGATGCAGTTAACTTAACGTTCACTTAACTCAGAGTTGTATAGGGGAGAACTTTCGCGTTACGTGAACGATAAGTGAAGGTATCACGTGTTCTAGCTAGCCAATTATGTTGCAAGGGAAGTCAACATGGCTATTTAGTACTTCATTTGTTTCTTTATGGTATGCAGATTAATTCTTAGGTACATTTTTTATTCTCCGTGTCTCGCGAACTCTAAAATGTCGTAGCCTCTTGTTACACTTTATTTTGTATATCCAGTAAACTTCTATTGCAAATACTTGTAGCCTAATTAACTTTAAATGATTGTGTTTAATTTTAATGAACAATTTAATTTTGTTTTCAAACAGTCCAGATCCATTGTCTGTGTTTTGTTAGAGTTGTTACGTCACGTTTACCCTGACCACACGCTTGTTTTTACATCAAGTAAAGGTTAGGTTGATCTCGATCCCGGCATTAGTCGTGTTCCAGAGTTATAGACTAATATGGTAGCTCTGTAGTGACTTGCGCGCGGCGAATAAACACCACCAAAGTGTTATAGAATTGTGTTTTCTTCATAAGCGTCTCCCCTGTAAGCACCCTGACAAGAAACGAGCTGGGCTGCGCCGTTACAGATCCTTGGTAATCATTTTTAATTCTGAAAATTGGTGCGTTTAACAACAAGGATATTATTAAGTGTTAGGTATAGGAAGGCTAGTTTTATTTTAGAGTAAATGCACCAACATTCGTGTGAAGAGAGGATAGGAAGGACACAGTGAGAACTCACCTGTGGAAAACCACTCCCAAAGCACCCAGACGGGATTTGAACTTGGACCTCCATCACTAGCAATCCAGTCTATTGGTATCACGTGAGCATCGGAGCAGGTACATTTTTAAAAATAAAGAAATCTAGTGCCAAGACTTAACAAGAATGAAAACTAGTCTTGTAGACAGACCAATGAGTCGATATTCTCGTGGGTACGCACAGTCGTCAGTCTTGTATTGTCTGGTTTATCGGAAATGGAGAGTTTAGGATTTGAATCTCAGCCGGGTGCATATGTCTCACGAGCCGGATGCAGTCCACGGGCCGTGAGTTTGAGAACATTGGTCGAAGGTGTCACTTAAGAAATATACTGGACTATCAATGACGGGAATAATGGGGTTCGAATCAAGGTCGGGTGTACTGAGTTTTTTCCCTAAATGAGTTTCCACTCTCTCTCTCTCTCTCTCTCTCTCTCTCTCTGCGCAAATGTTGGTATACTTCCTCTAAACTCAGCCTAACTCATACTTGCCTTCTTAATGTAATTATTACATAAGCTTACAATCAGAGCGGGTAGTAGGACGTGGTGATAAAAAAAATCGTTTCTAGAACATACCCAACACCCAGTTTCCTAGGCATCACCTCATCACTTTGAAATAGGACACCCTAATCTCCTAATTAAATCACAGATAAATCATTTATTTTGCCTGGCCGTGAATCGAACCCTCAACTTTCAGCTGACCAATCAAACGCGTTACTGATCGGTCCAAGATTCTAAGTCCGGCCTGTAGAATCTCACTCAAATAACCCTTACCTAGAAATGTCGGGTATAATTAAGGTTTGTTTTCCTCGCCATTTCTTTCCATCTTCCTACAGTACAGTTCTGCGTGTACGCGCTTTACATGCGTGCGTGCGTTTCAGCTAATTGTCGTTTGTGACCACTCACTTGTTGTTTTTCCCTCCCTCTTGTATACTCCCCCCCCCCTACACACACACCCCACACACACACAAACAAAGAGCGTTAGCGACTGAGAACAGTTATTTCCATTTTTATTGTAACGGGCTGTTATCATGCGGAACAATGCCCGGAATTGGGTCCCATTTTAAACAGGACACTGGACACTACGAGCCTTGAGGTCGCGGGCGGGACTGGGGACATAAAGCGAACAAGTACGGTTTCATCCGTTCGTACGAGGGGGAAAAAAAAGAGCGTGTCCTTATAATAGATAAATATATGTATGTAGCTGTAGTTAGGGATGTAGTATCGAAAGAAAAGTATCAATACTGTACTCGTTAAAAATATCGGAAGAAAAATATCGATACCGTACTAGTATCGATAACATTAAGTATCTGCATCAAAATTTTAATCTGGAAAAATGTTTTTTTTAATCTAGTAATTTTAATTTCAACTTTTGCATCATAATAGTATTATCAAATTTATTTAAACAGTGAAAATTATAGTAAGTGAGCTCTACAAAAGATTATTTTGTTTAGTTTGCGATGACCGTGCTCATTGACAAAGGAAGGGGTAGTAAATAGACTGGTTACCACTCGCTCCGTCGCCCATTCAGGCCTCAGGCCACGCAGTAAATGAGTTAGAATTAAGAAATAGTGTGATTTGTTCTTCCTACACAGTCCACTCTTAGTAAACATTTAATCCTAACATGAGTGAATATAGCAAAAAAGTTGTTTCTTTCGATACTGATCCGATACTGGAGTGTGAGTATTAATATCAGTAAAAGTATCGGAAAAAAATTATCGAGTAAAAAAATACTAGTATCGAAATGAAACTATCGATATTAGTAAAGTATCGATTCTTGTTTAACATCCCTCTCTGTCGTCACTGAAATAGGTTAACATACATCACGACAGCTAATAACTTAGCTATTTTATAGTTATATATAATTTATTTATATGAGATATTTAACGAGCACTTTTTTAACCTAATAATTATATCAATACACGTCTTACAAACGAGCTTAGCTTAGAACAAACCCAATATACAATCCTCTAGTTATCAATTCATCCCTATGAAAGGAACAGGACATGTAGTATAGTGGTCATCGCACCTGGCCACTACTCTAGGGGTCCCGGCTTAGATTCCCGGCTTGTACCATTAATTATTATTTTTTACCTAAAGGGGAATTATATCTAAGTTCAGCAGGATCTAGCTAGCCAGGTTAAGCGTTTCTACTGGTCCCACAGCCTCATACCTATTATCACCATTACCTAATCTCGTCATGATAGGGAAAATGGAAATATTCCACGATTAGTACATTCGGGAATCCCCTGGGTAAAGGTACTTAAGTACCGTCTATCTTCCCACAAACTGGGCTACGAATGATGTAGTCCAGATACGCATAACTAAATAAAACAATGAAAGGGACTAGTTACTCAATTTTTTCAACAATAATAATCAATTGTTAGGAAATCCTTGGAATCGAACCCGGTAAGTACAACTTATCTCAGCGGGCAGACAGGCTACTGGCTGAGCTAAGGTGTCAGTCAGACTTTGATGAGAATGTTGATTCATATTTATCTCAAACTGATACTTGATGGTTGTCCTTTGGATCAGTCAATTAAGTTGATAGGTAGAGCACAGTTGCGCAAACTCGTCAGTGGATGTAAGCTATTGTACTCGTGGTCCTCGTCTTAATACCCGAACTACACGAAATAAGACATACATGTTCTTGAATCGAGTCACTTATGACGTCACATGATAGAGAAGTCGGTTTGTCAAATTCTAGTATATCAACCTTGGGTAAACGTACCCGAGGGGGTAAGACAATACATCTTAGGGAATACTCAAAATGTAAACAAGGTATACATTCGTGTGTATATATATATATAAGTATATATATAAGTATGTATATATAAGTGTCTATATATATATATATTTCACATTCAAAACTTATTATTTAATATAATATTTTATATCTTTAAAATATTTTCCATAGCAACTTTTAAAAGTTATTTTAATTAATTTGGTCTACGTGGTTTTTGCAAATACATATACCAGTAAGGTTAACTGAGAGCTCGTGTGGTTGACTAGTCTGGTAGGTCGGAGGTTCAGATTCTGGAAGGTGCATTGAGAAGTGTTTTATTTTAACAAACTGTTTTATTATAATTTCTTAGTGAAATCATTGGTATCTGACATCTTAGCTCAGTCGGTAGCGTGTCTGTTAAACATTTAATCCTAACATGAGTGAATATAGCAAAAAAGTTGTTTCTTTCGATACTGATCCGATACTGGAGTGTGAGTACTAATATCAGTAAAAGTATCGATTGAAAATACTAGTATCGAAAGGAAAATATCGATATTAGTAAAGTATCGATACTTTTTCCACATCCCTAGCTGTTGTCACTGAAATAGGTTAACATACATCACGACAGCTAATAACTTAGCTATTTTATAGTTATATCTAATTTATTTATATGAGATATTTAACGAGCACTTTTTTAACCTAATAATTATATAAATATACGTCTTACAAACGAGCTTAGCTTAGAACAAACCCAATATACAATCCTTTAGTTATCAATTCATCCATATGAAAGGAACAGGACCCGTAGTATAGTGGTTAGAGCACCTGACTACCACTCTGGGGATCCCGGCTTAGATTCCAGGCTTGTACCATTAATTTTTTTTTTTGCCTAAAGGGGAATTATATCTAAGTTCGCCAGGGCCTAGCTATCTAGGTTAAGCGTTTCTACTGGTCCCACAGCCTCATATTTACTATCACCATCACTTAATCTCGTCGGGATAGGTGAAATGGAAATATTCCACGATTACTACATTCGGGCGTCCCCTGGGTAAAGGTATTTAAGTACCGTCTATCTTCCCACAAACTGGACTACGAATGATATAGTCCAGACACTCATAACTAAATAAAACAATGAAAAGGCCTAACTACTCAATTTTTTCACCAATAATAATCAATTGTTAGGAAATCCTTGGAATCGAACCCTGTAAGTACAACTTATCTCAGCAGGCAGACAGGCTACTGGCTGAGCTAAGGTGTCAGTCAGACTTTGATGTGAATGTTGATTCATATTTATCTCAAACTGATACTTGATGGCTGTCCTTTGGATCAGTCGATTAAGTTGATAGGTTGATAGGTTGATAGGTTGATAGGTACAGTTGCGCAAACTCATCAGTGGATGTAAGTTTATTGTACTCGTGGTCCTCGTCTTAATACCCGAACTACACGAAGTAAGACATACATGTTCTTGAATCGAGTCACTTATGACGTCACATGATAAAGAAGCCGATTTGTCAAATTCTAGTATATTATACAGGTGGTATTCAACCTTGGGTAAACGTAACCGAGGGGGTAAGACAATACATCTTAGGGAATACGCAAAATGTAAACAAGATATACATTCGTGGGTATATATATATACATTCGTGGGTGTGTATATATATATTTCACATTCAAAACTTATTATTTAATATAATATTTTAGATCTATAAAAATATTTTTCATAGCAACTTTTAAAAATTATTTTAATTAATTTGGTGGTTTTTGCAAATACATATACATACCAGTAAGGTTAACTGAGAGCTCGTGTGGTTGACTAGTCTGGTAGGTCGGGGGTTCAGATTCTGAAAGGTGCATTGAGAAGTGTTTTATTTTAACAAACTGTTATATTATAATTTCTTAGTGAAATCATTGGTATCTGACATCTTAGCTCAGTCGGTAGCGTGTCTGTTTACTGAGCTAGAGTGCCGGGTTCAATTCCAGACATGTCCCCTAAAAATTTATCATTGATGAAATGTGGGTTTACTCCTTCACAATGATGAATTATTAACGGTCGGGGACTGGGTGTTGTGCCTGTCCTAGTCTTAAGTTAGATAGTAAGGTATATGAAGCAACGACAGGCCGGTAGTGGATGAATATATGGTTTGAATAAATAACTGACCCAGGTCATAAGCTGGAAACAGTAATGGATGTAAAAGGTAGTATTTGGTGTGTTTTCTTACAATTCCCCATCCTTACATGTCCTTAGAGTGTGTGCTGAAAGCCAATGGTGGTTTAAAAGGCGTGTTAAGGCCAATACACACCAATATCGCGAGCTGTTCGTGAACCGTTAGCGAACAATTGACGAATTCGGTGTGTACTAGAGACTCGCGAGCAGCTCGTGTTCGGTGTTTGTGTTCGGTAGAAGTTCGCCACATGAGCGGTAACATCAAAGAAACTGTTAGCGAAAACGTGAGGAACGGCTCTTGCAGTGTGGATGTTTTATTACGCAGGAGTTTAGTTTTGTTACGATTAAGTTGAAAATATCTTCATACTTCTGTTGGCAAAATGGAATGGAGGGAAGAACAACAAATTGTGAATAGTAAGGGGATTAGCACAGCTAATTCTGACAAACATCTTCCTCACTCGATGGCATCGACATTTTGCGAACTGCTTACGAACCGCTCTCAAACTAGATTATAAACATGACTTTATTATTCAAAACATGTGGTGTGAACGTTGATCTCGTGAACTGCTCACGAACGGTTGATTTTGGTTTGTGCGCACCTTTACTGCACATATTTAAGCGTATCAAATTTCCTTGATCTGAATACAACTAAGTTTTTAATCAACTTTTTTTTATCTACAAAACCATTTTAAAAATACACTTAAGAGTTTTAAAAATTTAGTTTCTAAATGTTGGTGAATAAATAGGTAAATGTATGAATAATGACAGAACGTAACATAGAGAATCTAAAGAAGATATATGGCTGAAACATTTGAGTGTTTTAACATAAACAATCCATCCCAAATTTCCCCAAGTCCCCGTTAAGTTTCCCCGCTTGTTCGAGCAAGATAATGTTCCCCCCTTCGTTATTGGTAGAGTATTATGGAGTCAGGTGGTGTGAGATCATCTGCTTTGGTCTCTTTATAAAGTTATAAATTGGTTCCATTTTTTAATTTTTATATTCTGAATATCGTTCACGTTCATTTTCAATTAATGTCACTCGAGAAAATACATCCGGGGGGAAGAGATGGAACATTCAACTCGCACTTAAGAGGAGCCCTTCTCTCATTTTTATCTTAAAATAAAGACATTTACACTAGACACTCGTGATATTTGTGACACTAAATAATGTACAGTGTTGGAGAAACACTTCACCAAAAAGCATGAATGAAATAATATACACTGTAACGGTATCAATAAGAAAAGAGGAACATCTCTGTCCACCGAAGAGCATAACAATCAACATCAATTGGCAAAGAGCTCCATAAAAAAAATATATTTGCTTATTCCTCAGGAACTATTAGTTTAAGAATATATATTTCAAATAAAAAATAATAATTTTGAATATTACTAAAACTTTATAATAATAAGTTACTTCGTATCTAAATAGTTGAGGAGATATTACCAAAATTGGACATTTATGCTTATGTCAAGTACCCTTAAAGTCATTTCCATGGAGAAATGAGAGTCACCATCTTGTTTGTAATGTTAAACAGTATCTACATATAAAATTTAATCAAAATCGTTAGAGAGAAATTTGAGAAAATCAATTTTATCTCTTTTTTCCCTTTAGTAAGTTACCCTTAATTTTAGAGTTAAATATCTAATTCCCAAAATTTCCCAGAAGAACATTATGAAAATCATAGATGCCAATTTTAGCCCATTATTAAAATGGTTTCTGCTCTTGTCCAAGATATAGATAGACACACAGACAGACGATATCGCGAAAAACACCTTTTCGGTTTCAGGGGGTCATGAAACGTCGACATTCATCAAAATCTCGAGTGAGATATATATATATATATATTATTTTTTTTTGTGGTCACAGTACTTGTCTCTCCGTAGAGTTGAGGGAAAGTAAAAATTAAAACGTAATTTTGGGAAAAGGTTTAGTCATGTATTAGAGATGTCACAATTACAATTTTTAGAGTTTTTTTGCTTAAATTTTAGCTTCTATTCTTAAATTATCACTTCCAATTCCTCAAAATTTGCAATTTTAATCTTCTCTTGAATTTTGGTTTTCATGAAACGTTATTATTTTTTGTTTATTTCAAAAACTAATCAAATACAGCTATTTTAGCCAAAAATTATTTTTATTTTGTTCCTAGTGTCTTGATCGTCCTTTTGAACTAAGTGCAACTTACCCCATTAAGTATAAGTATACAGAACTTCAAGGACAAATGTAGATAAATGTACCAGCATGCACCCTGTCTTGTGAGTGCGAGCTAGAAGGGTAATACAGCCACAACAACTTTGACGGCTATTATTAAAAGAAAATTACTATAGAAACTAGAGAAGTGAAGCGAGCTATAAACTTTTCTAATTTAGTGAGTCCATAGTTCGCAAAGTAGCATGTACAACGCCTTAGCTCAGTTAGTAGCGTGTCTATATACTGTTCTAAGGGTCCCACGTTTGACTACCAGCATGGCAGAAAAATGTATCATTGATTAAATGCGGGTTTTCCATTTCACAGTGATGAATTAATGGCCGGGGGTCTAGGTGTTGGGTTTGTTCTAGATTTAAGTTAGTTTATAAGTCGTGTGTTGATATAATTAGTCGTTTCAAAAAAGTGCAAGTTAAATACTTCAAATAAATATTTTAAAACGTTGTTAAGAGGCTAATCCATAGAAGTATTTTCAAATAAATAGAGTAATTAATAAAAACTCTAGTGGAATCCGTTTCAAGAAAGGGGGGGGAAACACAATATGAAAATACCACCCTTAATTCAGTAGACTCCCCAAGTCTATAGTCAGGCACATACCTTTTTATTTTAGAAAAACATTGTGGAAACTTTTTTAATAAGGACCTTTATATAATAATAGTAAGTAGATTATAATTCAATTAAATGGTTGAGAATTGTATAATTTAGATGGAATAAATAGTTATGTGTACAGTATTTAAAACGTTATCATATTAAAGTTTTAATTAATAAATTTATAAAGATTTAGAAAAAAAATATTAGGCTTGACACATGGAGTTATATACCGTGTTATAAACATATACAATTGAGAAAACATTTAACACGTTAAAATTATGACATCTAAAATTGAAATTTGAAGTTGAAATAAATGTTATAGAATGTTAGATGTTTAAATATTGTGCACATATATATTCATTCCATTTCAATTACACATATATTTAAATTCTAAATCATTTAATTGAATTATAATTTCCTTTATACTATTACACACCATTTTAGACCAAAATAAACACATGTATTTATTTTTATTTATAAAGAATTGAACAAAGAGCGTAAGCTACTTTTAGCTACCTAATTGAGCCGTTTATTGGTGTGTCTATGTAACCTACTATCCGTAGATTGCAATTTTGGAATGAAATATATTTTAAAAATTGAGAAGCCTCGTTTAAAGTTTAAAATAACATAAGTTGTTCAAACAATGGTCATCCTTTAATATAAATGACATAGCGTGTCGTGTTGATTTGCAGTTTAGTAAATGTATTGTATTCAATTAAATATTTCATATTCACACACACACACAAGGTAATATAACTAAAAATATATTTCGCAAGTTTAACAAAATCTCTTTACCCTCATTGGTGGATTAAATTGTAAGATAGTTTGCCGTAGAAGGGGAGGTCGAGGGGGAAAAAATTCCCAGCTGGGTGTACTTAAGTTTTTGTTCCGAAATGGTTTTCCATCCTCCATCCACGCCAATGCTTGTGCATTTACGTTTAATTTTTACCTTTCCACCTTTAGCCTATGTATATATATATATATATTAGGACGAGAGGGACATCGGGCCTAAAAGAACAGGCAAAAAAATAAAAAATTAAAATAAAATGTTAAAAGATGAATAAGCTGGTAAAATTTAAAACAAACACTTTTACTTTATTTTGTACTGCTTCATAACCGTTTGGGCTACACTCATTTTTATTACTCTCTCTCAATATA